>JAGFNQ010000565.1:224392-256149 GCA_024364735.1 Boesenbergia rotunda | reverse complement strand
TCCCTTACCTGGTAGCACCCCCTTGATGTGAGCTTCTCCTCTTTTCTTCTTTTTCCCATCTTCTTAAATGCTCCATCTTCTTGAGCTCTCCTTTTCTTGGACATTGAGTGTGATAATGTCCTAGCTCCCCACAAGTATAGCACCTAATGTGCTTCTTTTTTTTCTTTTCCCTACAACCCATATTATATTTTTAATTAAGTGACTTGGGTTTAGGGATTACCTCCTTGTTACCTAGTGGACACTTGTCCTTGTAGTGCCCCTTCTTATTGCATACAAAGCATATGATGTGCTCTTTTGATTTGGCTTTGATAGAGGTTGGAGTTTTTTCTTGCTCTTGTATGGAAGTGGGTCTCTCCTCCCCCTCAATCTTGAGGTGGTGGTCTCTTCCTCTTCCTTAGATGAAGTGGATGACCTCTCACTTTGTTCTTCCACTTCACTTGATAAGATCAACAATTCTACTCCTTCTTTGTCTTCTTGGACCATTTGACTTGTCTCCTTGGGCTCTTCCACTAATTGAGCTTTTGTATGATTTTCATGGAATTTTCCTATCTTGTTCCATAGCTCATACACATTTTCGTATTTACCTACATCACTCAACACATTTTTAGGCAAAATATCAATTAATATACTAATTACCTTCTCATTTGCCCTAGAATGTGCTTGTTGCTCCTTAGTCCAATATCTCGGTCGGAGCTTCTTTCCGTGCTTATCTTTTGAAATTTCAAAGGGCTCTTCTAGCACCATTATACACACCCACTCCATTCCAAACCACGTCTTCATCCTTGCCCTCCAATAATTCAAGTTTTCATGATCGTAGGATGGTGGAGTGTTGATATCATCTCCTAACTTATTTTTCATCATTTTTCTTCTCTAGCTTGTGCTCCCTTGGCGGTTGTTCCAATAAGAGAGGACCTTCGCTTTGATACCACTTGTTAGATCGTGTACGTCTTGCTAGAGGGGGGGGTGAATAGCAACTTTCGATTTTCTTCCTACAATTGTTAGTGCGCAAGCGGAAGCAATAACTAAAAACAAAACTAACAACAATGAACACACCTATTTACGTGGTTTGGAGATAAAACTCCTACTCCACGGCTGCCCATAAGGTGGGTGATCCCTAATCCATCGGTGGATGATTCCCCGAAGCACCTCCGACTAGATCTCGTAGCTCTTTGTGGGTGGAGATACCTCTCCACAGCCTTTGGACACTATCTGAGCAACAAAGGCTACTAATCCACTCTATCCAAGCAGATTTCGCTAAAGAACAGTAGCCTTAAACGAGCTCCTTTAAATAGAGCTCGAGTACTAACTGGCGCTACCAGTCGACTGCCCCTGGGGCAGTCGACTGGTCCCACTCAGATTCGACCGTTACAGCCAACGTTAGAATCACGAGCCATTACTAGTCGACTGCCCCTGGGGCAGCCGACTGATCCTTCCCTAAGCCTAGGGTTACCTTCCCGAGTACATTTCTCTCCGCACTCGAACCCTCCCATCTTAGTTCCCGAGTACAAACACTCACACTCGGACCCTCACAACTTGGTTGACTATTCAATCCGTAGTCTCGACCTGTTGCCTTCACGCCCTCTTCATCTTCGGCTCCCATCCCTCGGATGCACACACAAGCCTCCAACTTGCCTCCATGCCACCCTTCACGCATGCCTCGAAGTCTGCGTCCCTCGGCTCATCGTCTCTGGTCCAGCAGCCTCGATCTGTCGCCTTCGAGCCCTCTTCTTCTTTGGCCCTCGTCCTTCAAATGCGCACGCAAGCCTCTAGCTTGCCTCCATGCCATCCTTCACGTACTCCTCGAAGTCGCTCCCCTCGGCTCATCGTACCTGCTATCCATGGTCCCTCGGGTGCGCACGCAAGCCCACGGCTTGCCTCCATGCCACCCTTCACCTGAAAACATCCAACCAAGTCTATATGTACCTGCACACCTACACACTCACATACATATATTAGTCCAACAACAAACTCTAACTTAATCATATTGACCACACACATTAAAACCTATGATCCTCCAGATCATACTTGGGTCGATTGCCCCAACATGGATAAGGGAAAACCCCCGGCTGACCCTTCCCCAGCCACCCTGGTACTCAGTTCGTTCGCTTCTTGGATCTTGGAAGATCCAGTTCCTCGACACCTTCGCTTCTTCACTACTCCCGAGTACGCGGGGACTACCAACCCTGAAGAACACTTGATGAAGTTCGAGAGCACGGCTCTGCTTCATCAATACCCCGAAGGCGTGAAGTGTCGAGCCTTTTTAATGACCCTCTCAGGCCCAACCCAGAGATGGTTTGATCGACTCCCTAACGGGTCGGTCACGAGCTTTGAGGAGCTCAGGAGGGTTTTCCTCAAGCATTTTGCCAGCCGTCGGAGGCATCATAAGACAATCCTCAACCTATTCTCCTTGAAGCAAGGCCCGAAGGAGCCTCTCCGAGCCTATATCAAGAGATTCAACGGCGTGGCCCTAGATGTGCCCACAGCCACGCCCGAGGTCAAGTTAGCGCATTCTCCCAAGGACTGCAGGAGGGAGACTTCTTTCGCTCACTGATCAGGAAGCCCCCGAAGGACTTCGACAGCCTGTTGGGCAAGGCTGTCAAGTATATCAACGTTAAGGAGGCCCAGGCCACTCGAAAAAAGGAGTCGGTCAACCCTGCGCCTCCCAGCCCCGCCTAGAACACTAGGTCTCCGAGCGGACCTATTCGTAGCCCACGCGGACCCATCGACCGAGAGGGAGGAGAAAGAAGACACGTGCAACAAGTGGACCAAGGGTGTCTCCCGACCCGATGGAAACCATACTACACGTTTCACCAGAGCCACAGCCACGTCACCGAGGAATGCCGACAGGCCGACAGAGGTCAGGCTCCGGCTCTACGAGGACGGGGGCGACAAGCATCCCCCAGGCATGGCTCGGGCCGAGGAGGCCAGGCCATCGACCCCATAGCCAAAGAACTTTGAGGAAACCCCCTGGTTGCCCATAATCTATTCCCTCAGGGGAATCGGGCTGAGGCAGAGGAAATGGAGGAGGAATAAAACAACCAGCAAAACGCCGTCCGAGGGGGTGCACATGTCATCTCGGGCGGACCAACTGGAGGAGACTCCAATCGAGCTAGGAAGGCGCAGGTGCGTCGGTTGGAGATTCATCAAGTCGGCACTAGCTCGGCACAGGCAGCGGGGCCCCAGATCAATTTTGGGCCCCAGGATCTACAGGGACTAGAGGTCCCGCATGATGACGCTCTGGTCATCACCACCGTCATCGCTAACTATCAAGTCCACCGCACCATTGTGGACACAGGAAGCTCGGTCAACATTTTGTACAAGAAGGCATTTGACCAACTTCAGATAGAGATGTCTCAGTTGGACTTAGTGGCGACCCCGTTATTTGAGTTCACGGGGAACCATGTGCAGCCCATCGGCCAGATCCGACTGACTTTTTCTTTAGGCGAGGAGCCGCTAAAGTGGACTAGATGATCCACTTTCCTGGTAGTCGACGCTCCCTCAGCCTACAACGCCATCCTGGGCTAACCGGCCCTCAATGAGTTCCAGGTCGTAGCCTCAACCTTCTACCTGAAGGTTAAGTTCCCGGTCAGGGACAAGGTAGGAGAGGTCCGAGATGATCAGAGAGTGGCATGGAGGTGCTATGTCGACGATGTCCTGGTGGAGAGCCAGAAGGTGCCACGCCCCTTCGCGGATTGCAATATGGACCAGCCCTCGCCATGGGCTGAATTGCGAGAAGACAAGGAGGAGGTCTAGCTTCTTCCAGACCAGGAGGAAGCTCGAGTCAAGATCACAACTGGACTGCCCAAGGAGTTGAGAGAGCCCTTGCTGGAATGCTTGGCTCAAAACCAGGACGTATTTGCCTGGTCAATCGGAGAGCTGAAAGGCGTTCGACCGGAGGTGGCGGAGCATCACCTCCACGTGTACCCCAATGCTCAACCCGTCAAACAGAGAAAGCGAGACTTCAACACCGAGCAAAATAAAGTGATCCGGGCCAAGATTGAAAAGCTACTGGAGGCCGGCCACTTCCTGGAGGTACAGTTCCCAGCTTGGTTAGCCAACGTTGTGTTAGTGCCCAAACCCGACAATAAATGGCGAGTCTGCATCGACTTCCAGGACCTTAACCGGGCCTACCCAAAGGAATTCAGCACCGAGCAAAATAAAGTGATCCGGGCTGAGATTGAAAAGCTGATGGAGGCCGGCCACATCCGGGAGGTACAGTTCCCAGCTTGGTTAGCCAACGTTGTGTTGGTACCCAAGCCCAACAATAAATGATGAGTCTGCATCGACTTCTAGGACCTTAACCGGGCCTGCCCAAAGGACTGCTACCCGCTATCCCGGATCGATCAGATAGTGGACTCGATAGCCGGCAGCGAGCTCATCTCTATGCTCGACGCGTATCAGGGGTATCATCAAGTACCCCTAGCCACGGCAGATTAAGAAAAGGTCAGCTTCATCATGGTAGATGACACCTACTGCTACACCGTCATGCCGTTCGGGTTAAAGAACGCGGGAGCCACTTACCAGCGCATGATGAATAAAGTCTTCCGAACTCAAATCGGGCGGAACATCGAAGTGTACGTGGATGACATCCTGATTAAGTCCACCCGAGAGGGAGACCTAGTAGCTGATGTCAAGGAGACGTGCCAGACACTACGCAGATACGGGCTCAAACTGAACCCTGCTAAGTGTCTCTTTAGTGCTCGGAGCGAAAAATTTCTCGGGTACATTGTGACCGAGCGGGGCATAGAAACCAATCCAAGCAAGGTCAAGGCCCTACTGGACATGCCCCCACCAAGGAACCTCCGAGAGGCACAACGACTCACTGGGCGAATCACGGCTCTGTCTCGATTCATTTCCCGGTCGGTCGAGCGAGGATTGCCATTCTTCAAGACTATTCGTAAGGCCACCAAATTTCAATGAGACGCCGACTGTGACAAGGCGTTCGAAGAGTTGAAAGCCTACCTCACTGAGTTGCCAGTATTAGCCAAGCCTGAAGTGGGGGAAGTATTGTCGGTGTATCTAGCTACCTCGGCCGACTTGGTCTGTCTGGTTTTAGTTCGGCAAGAGGGGACCGAGTTGTAATGCCCCAAAATTTTCCCATATGAAATATCATGAAATATTATGAATTCATGAAATATTATCATTATTATGAAATATTATGAATTCATGAAATATTATTATAATATAAATATTATGAAATTCATGAAACATAATTATTACTATGAAATTTCATGATGGACTTGGCTTAATGGGCTTGGATATGGATTAGTGCAATATGTAATAAAAAGAAAATGTAGAAAGGAGGAAGCAGGGGATTGAACCTTGAACCTCCTAGTTGCACTAGCAATGTCTTAACCAATGAACCAAGCCATGTTTCTTGTTAAGAGAATAAGAAACATGCTTGTTAAAGCTAGGGAAGTGAAGAGACATGCCTCTTCATGAGAAGAGTATAAATAAGAGTGGGAAAGGAAGTTACACTTCTTCTTCTTCTTCCCCATTTCAATTTTCGAAAACTAGAGTCTTCTTCCCCACTTCAATTTTCGAAAAGGTGCACCTAGGGTTCTAACCCTAGGAAGTTGGAAGGATAAAGGAACCCTTTAAGGTTCTTGTCCTCTACTAGGGCCAAGAGGGCTAGAGAAGGCTAACAAGGGAAACACTCACCTTCTTGTTCTTCAAGGGTACCCTAAGAAGTAAGAGAAGGAGAAATTCAAGCGAAAGGATGTAAGTATCCCCTCGCCTTCAGTGTAATGGTTCTTGTATGTTTTCTCCTTGTTGATTTCGAAAATGGGGGTCTTCTCCCTTGAATGACTTTCGGCCACCCCCCTAGGGAAAGGCTTTTGGTTACTTTTTGGTACATAAGTAAACCCTTGGCACTTAGGGTATATGTGTATGTTGTATCCTTCAATATGTTGCAAACAAAACCTAGGGTTTGCTCTTGAGTGAGTTTCGGCCACTTCCAAAGGGAAGTCTTGGGCTACTCTTTGATACATGAGAAGAACCCTTGGGATTTAGAGTATACACATATGTTGTGACCCTTCATTTTGTGATGACAAAAACTAAGGTTTAGGGTTTGGATGGGTTTCGGCCAAGGCATGGGATCTAGGGTTTGTGAGGGTTGAATTATCCTATAATATATATCCATGCTTAGTGTATTGTAAGGTGTTTGTATAAATGCCTGTGTGAATGTTTTAAAAAAAAACCCTAATATCCCTACCCTATGACTTTCGGCCAAAGCATGGAATTAGGGTTTGTGAGGGTTGGATTATCCTATGATATATTCATGTTTAGTATATTGTATGATGTTGTAAACAAGGTGTTTGTATAAATGTCTGTGTGAATGTTTCATTTCAAAAAACCCTAATTTCTCCCTACCTTGAGTTTCAGCCACACCCCTTAGATTAGGGTTTGTGAAGATTAAACTACCCTATGAGATATGCTTATGTTTGGGGATAATTGTATGTATATGCATGTGGTGTTTAAAAGAAATGTTTAATTTGAAACATTAATTGTTAGCATGCTACCACTTCCTATGATATGTATATGCAGGTGGTGTTTGAATGAAATGTTTGATATTGAAAACTTTAATTGTTAGCATGCTACCACTTCCTATGATATGAGTATGATCTATGTGACCAAATCTTATCATATCTAAAATATGTTTAAGTGGTTGAATTATGATGTATGTATGAGCATGTCTTATGGCCCATGGGGCACCCTTATGAGATTTCATGTGATATGATGAGATTGCATGTGATATGTATGATGAAATGCTTGTAAGGATACTCCACTAAGTATGGGATCGAGAACACCCTTATGTTGTGAGGTGTGTCCCTATGGGATCAGAAACACCCTGAAAAAGTGGGTGTCCCTTAAGCAGTGAATTTGGAGTACTCCTTAGCATATATGTAAAGACATGATAAGTATTTTACTTTGCAAGTTGTGTACCCGACTCGTAAGAGGGGTCGTTAAACAAATCCGGGGTGCATGTTAACGTAAGGTCATGGCTCCGGTAGGACGTAAGAGGTCCTGCTCTAATGGGATTGGTGGCTCGCTACCCCAACTCATTAGGGAACGCGCATCATGTGGTACACAGCTGGGCCAAATATGATATGGATGTATTTTTAAGTAATACCATTATGGAATTGTTTTGAAAACATTCATTGAAAACATTTATTACATGTGATGGGTATGCTTAAAATACTATATACTGCATGCTTAGAAACTTTGATGTTTAGTATGTTATGATGAACTCATGCTTATGTCTTGTTATGTGTACATGTTGTATGCTTTCGTATGGTTTTAGCGAGTAGGACAGGATCCTTACTAAGCATTTGTGCTTACTAGTTTATGTGTTGTCTTATGCTGCAGATAAGGGTAAGGAACACTTGAACTAAAGGAAGAGGCAGGAGGCTGAAGATGTGTGGGGTGGTGGCTCGGGAAAGAATGATTCTATATCTACTTTAATATGCTTATGTTAATGTTTCTTGATAAAGAATGTTAGTGATTACTCTTATACTTGATTAGGTTTGATTATGCTGTGAGTTGAATTACTGGTGAACTTATCATGTATGGAATAACTTGATAGTTTTAAACAAGCATGCTTAGTCCTCGAACTTTTGTTCTTATGTTATGTTAAAATTTTATGAATGTCTAGTACGTAACCCCGCCCCGAGAGTAGATAAGGGCGGGCGTTACAGGTTGGTATCAGAGCAAGGTTTCCCCTCCACCACACACACATCAAGCTTCATCCTGCCGCTTCCAAGTAAGAGATCCTAACCTCGCTTTACTTTATTTCATGTACAGTAAGTAATGATATATATAGAGATGATTTATGCTTGCACAATATAGAGATGATTTATGCTTGCATAACAAGAAAAAGTAGCATTAATTCTCATGTAGCTTATTTATCACCTGTATGATAGATATGGCTAGAGGACGTAGCAATCGGGGTAATGAGACAGCACCCCCACCTAATGTGATGCAAGTGATTACAGACCTGCAGCGTCAGGTCACTGAACAACAGCAGATAATAAACACTCTGATGACCCAGCAGGGGAACACTGCAACCCCGCAGAGAAGTCAGAATGCGATACCTACTGAGCCTCCAACTGCACAGGCACCCCCGGACACTCCGGTCCGAGGAGTCCGACAGGAGGCCTATCTGATTCAGTGGCAGAGACTTAAGCCGGAAAAGTTCTCGGGCACCTGTGAGCCCTGGGATGCCCAGGCCTGGCTCAAGACAGTTGAGAGCACAGTGGAATTATTAGACTGGCCCGAGCATGAGAAAATTAAATGTGTCTCGTTCTGCCTCACTGGCGACGCCAGATGTGGTGGGAACGGGTAAAAGCTAGAAGATGTCAAAATTGTATGCAATTACCCAGAGGTATTTCCCGATGACTTACCAGGGTTAGCACCTGAAAGGGATATAGAATTTGCAATTGAGTTGGTTCCGGGTACTAACCCCATTTCTAAGGCACCGTACCGTATGGTGCCGACGGAATTAAAAGAATTACAGGGACAGTTACAGGAGCTGCTTGACAAGGGACTCATCCGCCCTAGTCATTCTCCCTGGGGAGCTCCTGTACTGTTCGTAAAAAAAAAGAAGGATGGCTCGATGCGAATGTGTATCGACTATCGAGCGCTGAACAACGTGACTATCAAGAACAGGTACCCTCTACCCAGGATAGATGACCTGTTCGATCAATTGAAGGGAGCCACGGTTTTCTCTAAGATTGACCTGAGATCTGGTTATCACCAAGTCAGGGTGAAAAAGGAGGATATACCGAAAACGGCTTTCCGAACCAGATACGGACATTATGAGTTCGTAGTGATGCCATTTGGAGTTACCAATGCGCCAGCTATGTTTATGGATTTAATGAATCGGGTATTCTCGGCATTCCTCGACAGATTTGTGATCGTCTTTATCGACGATATCCTTATATATTCGAGAACTCCTGAAGAACATGCTGAGCACCTGAGTAGAGTACTACAGATTCTTCAGAAGGAACAACTGTATGCTAAATTTTCCAAATGCGAGTTCTGGCTCGATCAAGTATCATTCTTGGGACATGTTATCTCCAAGGAAGGAGTAATGGTGGACCCAATTAAAATCGAAGCTGTGAGTAACTGGACCAGACCCAAGAATGCCAGCGAAATCAGAAGTTTCCTCGGGCTAGCCGGCTATTACAGAAAATTCGTAGAGAACTTCTCTCGGATTGCAGCCCCTATGACAGCTCTTACAAAGAAGGACAAGAAATATGTATGGACCGAGGAATGTGAGAAGAGCTTTACGGAACTGAAAAGGAGGCTGACTAGCGCTCCAATATTGACTCTTCCCGAGAGCGAGATGGGTTTCGATATGTACAGCGACGCGTCCAAACTGGGACTCGGAGCTGTGCTTATGCAGAATGGGAAGGTGATTGCCTATGCCTCTAGGCAACTGAAGGAACATGAAAGAAACTACCCTACCCATGACTTAGAGTTAGCAGCGATGGTCTTTGCACTGAAAATATGGAGGCACTATCTATATGGAACTCAGTGTAAAGTTTATACAGATCACCAGAGTCTGCGGTATTTCTTCACCCAGAAAGATCTGAATATGAGACAGCGCAGATGGCTCGAATTGGTCAAGGATTATGATTGTGAGATCCTGTACCATCCGGGGAAAGCCAACAAGGTAGCCGATGCTCTCAGTAGGAAATCATGTGCTGCTTTAATGTCTTTGTCGGCTTTGTCATAACCCTTAGGGGAAGAAATTATGAATTACGGGATTGAAATCATATTAGGACAGTTGTCCACCCTGATGATTTCACCAACATTATTCGACAATATTCTGGAAAAGCAGAATCATGATCCGAGTCTTCAGAGAATCAAGCAAGAGGTTCTCGAAGGCAAGGACGATGGATTTCGGATTTTAGACAGCGGAGTCTTATATCTGCGGGATCGATTATGTGTTCCCGACGACTCCGACTTACGGGAAAGAATCCTAGAGGAAGCTCACGGAACACCTTATGCGATGCATCCTGGGTCTACCAAGATGTATCAAGATCTGAAAAGTAAGTTTTGGTGGTCCGGTATGAAACGAGATGTAGCCCACTATATTAGTATGTGTTTGACCTGCTAGAAGGTCAAAGCAGAACACCAGAGGCCTGGAGGAGTTCTACAACCTCTGCCGATTTCCGAGTGGAAATGGGAAGACATCTCCATGGATTTCATCTCTGGGCTTCCTAGAACAACGAACGGATATGATGGTATATGGGTCATTGTGGACAGGCTAACCAAGTCTGCCCATTTTCTGGCTATCAGGATGACCTACTCAGTAGAGCAGTTGGCTCAACTGTATGTCAAGGAAATTGTCCGACTACACGGGGTTCCCAAGACCATCATCTCGGATCGAGATGGTCGATTTACTTCAGATTTTTGGGGACACGTGCAGAAGGTTCTTGGCACAAAGCTGAAATTCAGTACTGCCTTTCACCCCCAGACTGACGGGCAGACTGAAAGAGTAAACCAGATATTAGAGGACATGTTGCGAGCTTGTGCCTTGGACTTCAAGGGAAGCTGGTGTCGATACCTGAGCCTGGCAGAGTTTGCTTATAACAACAGTTATCAGGCTACTATCGGGATGGCCCCATACTAAGCACTGTACGGAAGAAAATGTAGATCTCCTATATGTTGGCATGAGAGTGGTGAAAAGAAGGAGATGGGACTCCAGACTGATATTATAGACAAAACCACTCAGGCTATAAAGAATATCCGTTAGAGGATAGAGACTGCTCAGAGCCGGCAGAAAAGCTACGCTGACAAGTGACGCAGACCACTAGAGTTTGAGGTTGGGGATTCAGTACTCCTTAAGGTGGCCCCTATGAAAGGGGTGATGAGATTCGGGAAGAGAGGTAAGCTGAGTCCGAGATATGTGGGACCGTATCAGATTCTGAGACGGGTAGGAAAAGTGGCCTACGAACTAGAGTTACCGCCAGAAATGTCGGCTATCCACAATGTCTTCCATGTATCAATGCTCAGGAAATGTACCTCTGATGTGAATCAGATGATAGAGCCCCAACCAGTACAAGATCAAGAGAACCTAAGTTCCGAACGCCGACCTATTCAGATCCTAGATCGGGAAGTCAAAAAGCTAAGGAACAAGGAAGTACCCTTAGTAAAGGTTCTGTGGCGGAACGAGCAATTCGAAGAAGCCACATGGGAACGAGAGGAGGCAATACGATTAAAGTATCCGGAATTATTTTAAAGTTCGGGACGAACTTTTTATAAGGTATGGAGGATTGTAACGCCCCAAAATTTTCCCATATGAAATATCATGAAATATTATGAATTCATGAAATATTATCATTATTATGAAATATTATGAATTCATGAAATATTATTATAATATGAAATATTATGAAATTCATGAAACATAATTATTACTATGAAATTTCATGATGGGCTTGGCTTAATGGGCTTGGATGTGGATTAGTGCAAAATGTAATAAAAAGAAGATGTAGAAAGGAGGAAGCAGGGATTGAACCTTGAACCTCCTAGTTGCACTAGCAATGTCTTAACCAATGAACCAAGCCATGTTTCTTGTTAAGAGAATAAGAAACGTGCTTGTTAAAGCTAGGGAAGTGAAGAGACATGCCTCTTCATGAGAAGAGTATAAATAAGAGTGGGAAAGGAAGTTACACTTCTTCTTCTTCTTCCCCATTTCAATTTTCGAAAACTAGAGTCTTCTTCCCCACTTCAATTTTCGAAAAGGTGCACCTAGGGTTCTAACCCTAGGAAGTTGGAAGGATAAAGGAACCCTTTAAGGTTCTTGTCCTCTACTAGGGCCAAGAGGGCTAGAGAAGGCTAACAAGGGAAACACTCACCTTCTTGTTCTTCAAGGGTACCCTAAGAAGTAAGAGAAGGAGAAATTCAAGCGAAAGGATGTAAGTATCCCCTCGCCTGCAGTGTAATGGTTCTTGTATGTTTTCTCCTTGTTGATTTCGAAAATGGGGGTCTTCTCCCTTGAATGACTTTCGGCCACCCCCCTAGGGAAAGGCTTTTGGTTACTTTTTGGTACATAAGTAAACCCTTGGCACTTAGGGTATATGTGTATGTTGTATCCTTCAATATGTTGCAAACAAAACCTAGGGTTTGCTCTTGAGTGAGTTTCGGCCACTTCCAAAGGGAAGTCTTGGGCTACTCTTTGATACATGAGAAGAACCCTTGGGATTTAGAGTATACACATATGTTGTGACCCTTCATTTTGTGATGACAAAAACTAAGGTTTAGGGTTTGGATGGGTTTCGGCCAAGGCATGGGATCTAGGGTTTGTGAGGGTTGAATTATCCTATAATATATATCCATGCTTAGTGTATTGTAAGGTGTTTGTATAAATGCCTGTGTGAATGTTTTAAAAAAAAAACCTAATATCCCTACCCTATGACTTTCGGCCAAAGCATGGAATTAGGGTTTGTGAGGGTTGGATTATCCTATGATATATTCATGTTTAGTATATTGTATGATGTTGTAAACAAGGTGTTTGTATAAATGTCTGTGTGAATGTTTCATTTCAAAAAACCCTAATTTCTCCCTACCTTGAGTTTCGGCCACACCCCTTAGATTAGCGTTTGTGAAGATTAAACTACCCTATGAGATATGCTTATGTTTGGGGATAATTGTATGTATAAGCATGTGGTGTTTAAAAGAAATGTTTAATTTGAAACATTAATTGTTAGCATGCTACCACTTCCTATGATATGTATATGCAGGTGGTGTTTGAATGAAATGTTTGATATTGAAAACTTTAATTGTTAGCATGCTACCACTTCCTATGATATGAGTATGATCTATGTGACCAAATCTTGTCATATCTAAAGTATGTTTAAGTGGTTGAATTATGATGTATGTATGAGCATGTCTTATGGCCCATGGGGCACCCTTATGAGATTTCATGTGATATGATGAGATTGCATGTGATATGTATGATGAAATGCTTGTAAGGATACTCCACTAAGTATGGGATCAAGAACACCCTTATGTTGTGAGGTGTGTCCCTATGGGATCAGAAACACCCTGAAAAAGTGGGTGTCCCTTAAGCAGTGAATTTGGAGTACTCCTTAGCATATATGTAAAGACATGATAAGTATTTTACTTTGCAAGTTGTGTACCCGACTCGTAAGAGGGGTCGTTAAACAAATCCGGGGTGCATGTTAACGTAAGGTCATGGCTCTGGTAGGACGTAAGAGGTCCTGCTCTAATGGGATTGGTGGCTCGCTACCCCAACTCATTAGCGAACGCGCATCATGTGGTACACAGCTGGGCCCAATATGATATGGATGTATTTTTAAGTAATACCATTATGGAATTGTTTTGAAAACATTCATTGAAAACATTTATTACATGTGATGGGTATGCTTAAAATACTATATACTGCATGCTTAGAAACTTTGATGTTTAGTATGTTATGATGAACTCATGCTTATGTCTTGTTATGTGTACATGTTGTATGCTTTCGTATGGTTTTAGCGAGTAGGACAGGATCCTTACTAAGCATTTGTGCTTACTAGTTTATGTGTTGTCTTATGCTGCAGATAAGGGTAAGGAACACTTGAACTAAAGGAAGAGGCAGGAGGCTGAAGATGTGTGGGGTGGTGGCTCGGGAAAGAATGATTCTATATCTACTTTAATATGCTTATGTTAATGTTTCTTGATAAAGAATGTTAGTGATTACTCTTATACTTGATTAGGTTTGATTATGCTGTGAGTTGAATTACTGGTGAACTTATCATGTATGGAATAACTTGATAGTTTTAAACAAGCATGCTTAGTCCTCGAACTTTTGTTCTTATGTTATGTTAAAATTTTATGAATGTTTAGTACGTAACCCCGCCCCGAGAGTAGATATAAGGGCGGGCGTTACACGAGTAGCAGCCAGGGTTCTTTTTTGCCCACCTACTGAAAGGAGCCGAGTGTCGCTATACGACACTTGAAAAATTGGCGTATGTGTTGTTGTTGGGTGCTTGGAGACTTCGGCCTTATTTCTTAGCGCACCCTATTATGGTCCTGACCAACAGTAATTTGGGTCGAGTGGCCTCCAATCCAGAAGCGTTAGGACGACTGATCAAATGGACCACCGAGCTGAGTGAATACGACATCCAGTACCATACTCGGTCGACCATCAAAGCACAAGCCTTAGCGGATTTTCTAAGTGAATTGCACTCGGAGGAAGTCAAAGAAGCTTGACAAGTTTATGTAAATGGCTCATTGGCCCGGTCGGGTAGCGGGATCGACATCTTGATGATCTCCCTGAAGGGGGAGCAGTTGCATCTATCCATCCGCCTGGAATACCGGGCCACAGATAATGAGGCTAAGTACGAAGCCCTCATATCAAGATTGCAAGCAGCCAAGCATGTGGGAGCTGCTCAGGTGATACTTTATTCTGACTCCCAACTAGTCACACAGCAGGTGGCCGGTCAATTTGAAGTCAATAGTGACCGGTTGTAGGCCTTCATAGAGACTTATGAGAAGCTGAAGGCCGAGTTTTGGGAGGTGCAGGTCCAGAAGATCCCCCGAGAAAGAAATTTCAAGGCGGACGAGTTGGCTAAATTGGCTAGCTCGGTCGGCTCTTGGGTACCTCCGCAGCCAGGCGGTCCAGCTCTGATGATCATGCAGATAGAGAGGCAAGCTGACCTAGAGCTGGAATCTGACTGGAGGACCCCGCTCATCACTTACCTCATGGAAGGAGTGATGCCGGCCGATCGGGTAGAAGCTTGACTGCTCAAAAAGCGAGGAGTTCAATACACCATGGTCGGCGACGCGCAATACAAGAGATCCTTTGCCCGACCGCTACTCAAATGCCTGGGTGAAGAGGACGCAGACTATGTGCTGAGGGAGATTCACATGGGGGTCTGCGGAAGCCACACTGGAGCTCGAGCGGTGGCTCGAAAAGCATTACTGGCCGGTTACTACTGGCTGACCCTGCAGAAATACACGGACAAGTTGGTTTCCACCTGCCTGTCTTGCCAGAAGCACCACTTCCTCCCGCACCGACCCGTGGAGATGATGAAGGATTCGGCGGTCTCCTGCCCCTTTGATCAGTGGGGCATGGACATAGTGGGCCATTCCCGACCGCCGTAGCTCAAAAGAAGCTCCTACTAGTGGCCGTGGACTACTTTTCCAAATGGATAGAAGCTAAGGCCCTAGTGCGCATTACCGAGCAAGCCGTGATCAAGTTTCTGTTGTAGAACATCATATGCCGGTATGGAATCCCCCATAAACTCGTCTCGGACAATGGGAGGTAGTTCCAAAGCCGGAAGATACAGGATTGATGCTCGGCATATGGTATTAAGCAAGCCTTCACTTCCGTGGCATACCCACAAAGCAACATCCAGGCAGAAGTAGCCAACCGAAAGATCCTAAAAGGATTAAAGACCAAGCTGGATCATGCAGGAGGAACATGGGTGGATGAACTCCCTAGTGTCTTATGGGCCCTGCGAACCATGCCTAAAGAAACCACGGGAAGCATGCCGTTTCAGCTAGTCTACGGAAGCGAAGCCATAGTGCCGGTCGAGGTTGGCTGTGAGTCGGATCGGCGAGCGGCCTATGATGAAGATAATTCCGAAAGAAGACGTCTGGAGCTGAACTTGGTCGACGAAATTAGAGATAAGGTAGCCGCTCGGATGTTTGCGTATCGGCAGAAAATGAAGCAAAGATATGATCAGAAGGTATTACTTAGAACATTCCAGGTCGGAGACCTCGTTAGGAAAAGAATCAAGCCGGTCAGGGATGTCAGTAAGCTGAAGCGGCAGTGGGGAGGACCTTTCAAAGTCATTCAAAAGCTCGCCTCGGGAGCCTATTACTTAGAAAATGAGCAAGCGAAGAGGCTGGATCGGCCATGGAGTGCGATCCACCTCCAACCCTATCGAGAGGCTGAGTGAAAATCTGTAACACCAATGTAAGGCCCAGATGCAATGATAATTGAAAAGCATGGTCCTCCCTCGACATGCAGGCTTCCTAGACTCTCACCTCGCCAGCGAGTTATAAGCAAACCAATTTTCGTGCCCCACTCTGCTTAGTGTCTCCGATCGGACGCATGGCGGCCCACGCTCCTGATAATCGGTCTGAGCAATTGTCTAGACTCTCGTTCTCACGAGTTATAAATCAGGATTCACTCCCATCCACCACTCGGATCGGCTCTCAGTCGGACGCGTGGCGATCCACGCTCCCTGAGTCTTGCCCGACCGAGAGTCCAGACTCTTGCCTTGCCAGCAAGTTATAAGTGGACCAACTTCCGTGCCCCACTCTGCTTAGTGTCTCCTATCGGACGCGTGGCAGCCCACGCTCCTGAGAATCCACCTGCGCAAGTGTCCAGACTCTCATTCTCACGAGTTATAAATCAAGATCCACTTCCATCCACCCCTCGGATCTACTCTCAGTCGGACGCGTGGCGACCCACGCTCTCTGAGTCTTGCCCGACCGAGAGTCCAGACTCTTGCCTTGCCAACAAGTTATAAGCAGACCAGCTTCTGTGCCCCACTCTGCTCAGTGTCTCCGATCGGACGCGTGTCGGCCCACGCTCCTGAGAATCGGCCTGAGCAAGTGTCCAGACTCTCGTCCCCGCATGAGTTATAAATCGGGATCCGGTCCCATCAATCTCCTCAGTGTGGCTCTCAGTCGGACGCGTGGCAGCCCACGCTCCCTGAGTAATGCCCGATCAAGTGCACTATTCCTCGTCTTTTCGAGGTCTATGGGCGGGTATGTCTTCATGGCTTCCTTACCCAGACTCCTAAGTCGGGTACATAGGTTACCCACACTCCCCAAAACTCAAATTCACTCAGCGATGATGCTCCGAACTGCCCAAGCTAGCAACTTCACTCAAACGACTCAGATTTGGTCTCCATCTACTCTGTCGATCTTGCCCGAGTGGCTAGCACTTGGAAGCCATTGTGCTCAAGTGTTTAACTTTGTCGCTCGCAAAGGCCGAATCGCTCAATCGCGCCCCTTCCCGAGTGGTTGACATATAGAAATCCTCGCGCGGGGGTATTTCAAGTGTTCGCTCGTCAAGATGGGTCGGGTGAGCATCCCCTCACTCAGGTCGCTTGTGCCCGGACCCCCAACACTTAAACGCCAAGCATACACGTACAGAAAGGTAAAGGAAGAGACTAGCATTCATAGTAGTGCTATTACAAAAGCGAGGCTCGACCTCTACCAAGAAGAAAAGAAACAAAGGGTGCGTCTCAGCAAGTGATTATGGCCTACGGGCTGACCTACGGGCCTATCGTTGGAACTCGACATATTGCTGAGACTTGGCATAAGCCCGAACTTCCTTCAGCCCCCCCCCCCCCCCCCGAGCAGCCTTCAACTCCAACGCCTGGATGTCGTGCTCCTTTCTGAGTTTGTGAAGCGCTTCTGAGCAAGCATTCCGCTCTTCCTCCTTAGCCCTCAGCTCTGTATGCAGCGCAGAGATTGTTAGTGAGAGCCCTAGAGTCAATCATATGATGATTACTTTTTGGACTCATTGTATCATATTCTTGTATATATATTTCTTATATATAAAGGCATTTCTTATGGTTATTGTACTTATGTGTATTGGTGCCAAATAACTTAGTATAATAACGTCCTTGAGTAGAAGATTCTCATCTATATCAATCGATTAGTTGAATCGATAGTGAGATGATATAGAGAACACTACTCTTAATTATTCCTAGTCAAGTATTAACATTCAAGGACAATGTTAATGCATAGAGACTAGCATGTAGGTCAACATGATGACTTGATCTCACAAGTCATGAATATGAGATATCAAGTTGACACATGGGTATACATTAGAGAATGTATACTGAATGACCCACCATGAGAAAGTATTATAGATCGTTATATGAGTGTCATATACTTTCTCATGTGACTATTAGTATGACTATTAGTCCTTAGACCTGAAGTCACCATAGTTCCCTACATAAGGAGTTATGTACTTTGGTTTCTTCAAACGTCACCCGTAACTGGGTGGACTATAAAGGCGATTACGGGGTATGTAACAAATTATGCGGAGGGATGTGAGTGATGTAGATGGGATCTATCCCTCCTATATGACGGGAGAGACATCATAGTCTTGATAGAGTGAGATCACTAAGTGCATGGCCATGCCCAAATAAGGCAATATGAGATATTGAGCTTATTTGATTATAGTGAGTCTACTTGGAGTTCAAGACACATAGATTGATTGGAGGATGACACGGTCTATGCTTCATATAAGATCAATCTAGATATCGACGATAGAAGGACATTGTCACATATTATGAAAGTCATAATTAGTAATCACATTGGTGATGTTGGATCTCAACATTCTTGTAACTTGGGTAGCAATGATGTGTTGCTAGATACCGCTCATTGCTTATGTTTCTAAGAGGTTAGAAGCATTGCCAACGTTACAAGAACCTATAGGGTCACACGCAAAGAACAAATAGATGGAGAAAAAAAAAATGAAGTCAAGTTTGACTTGGCTAAATATGGAAAGTCCATAAAAGGCAAGTTTGACTTGACCCAAATCCAAATCAAGTTTGACTTGACTTGGTCCCACTTCAAGTTAGACTTGACATGGGAGAAGAAATGGAGTCAAGTTTGACTTGACTAAATATGGAAAGTCCATAAAAGGCAAGTTTGACTTGACCCAAATCCACCTCAAGTTAGACTTGACTTAATGCCACATCATTGTGATGAATTGGCATGGAGCCAACCATAGATGATGCTCCACATCATCAAGTGCATTAAGTGTGGATGCCACCTCATCAAGGAAGATTAATGGTCACGTTTGACTTGACCAAAAGACCACCTCACCTTGACTTGACCAAGTGATGACTTGGCTTGGTTTTTGACCAATGGTGATGCTCCACATCATCTCCAAAGGTTGTAACCCCCCATTTGAATTTGAATTCAAATGTAATGGGGGTTATGGCCGGCCACTTAATGGCCATTAATGGCCATTAAGTGGCCGGCCACAAGAGAGAACAAAAGTGGGTTTTGTTCCATTTTTTTGATTAAGTGTGTGTCTTCTCTTCTTCCTCTCCAATTGTTGGAGTTCTTCTTCTTCTTCTCCTCTTGGCCGAATCCTATAAGGTGCTAGCACACCTAAAGGATTTCCTCTATCTACTTTTGTTCGCGTGGATACTTCTAGAGGGACGGCACTTGACGTCCTAGAGATCCGACATCCAAAAGGAGCGAACGGGATTAAACGGGGCACGCATCAAAGGTAAAATGTTTATCCCTCTTTAGATCTAGGAGTAGATCGGGTTTTGAAGCATGTAAACGAGCACTCGTAATTTTTGAAATGGCTTTCTTCACTCGGATCCTTGCTATTGGGGCTTTCGGGGTTTCCGCGACGCGAAAAAGCGGTTTTCGTGGCCCGAAAAACCCTACAGAGATTATGTGGCACGCTTCTAGAAGTTGCGCCTTGACCTTGGTTAGTTTTGCATTGGCCCTATTCTCAATGTCCCGAGCCATACGTTCTGTCTGCTCCAACTGGGTAATTTGGCGTTGCGCCTGAGCCACCGATGCGTCAACCGAGCTTAGCTCCAACATGAGCTCTTCAACATAGGCCGTCAAGTGGGCAGCTCAATCCTGAAGGTCCAAGTTCTCGGCGCACAGCCGGTTCAGAGCCTCCCCGGTAAACTGCAGCTCCGTGTGGCGGAGCTGCATCTCCAGTCTCTTCGCTCGGGCTTTGGTCCACTGCAAGACCCGAGCGTAGCTCATCAGGCATACGACCATGTCGTAGGCCGAGCCAAAGAACTGTGTGTGAAACAACAAGCATTAAAAAGCAGAGAAAGAAACACATGTAAAAGGAAAAGCAAACCTGACTAGCCCCCGAGATGAAGTCGTTGGCGCGGCTCGCGGGGCTCCTGTAACTAGCCTCGTGAAGGCCCTCGTAGAAATGCTCGCCGAGCGGGTCGTATAAATGAACCTCCCGAGCCGACTCCCGTGGCTCGGACCCGGTGGCTGATGCGTCCTGATATCCAGTAGTGGGGTAGGTGCGGGATTGCATAACCAGGTGCAGAGGCCGACTGATAGTAGCCCCTGCGGCATTAGCGGAGGCAGTCTCGTGGGCCGGCATGCTTGAAGAACCGGCATGTATCTGAGGGGGCACAGCAAGAGTGGCACCTTCGACAGAGATCACTGGAGTGGAAGCCACTGGCGCGGGCACAGCAGACGAGGCCTCGCGAGTCGGAGAAACAATAGTGACACCTTGAACAGAGGTCGCCGTCGGAGGTGTAATCTTGAGCCTCTTCACTGAATGGAGGGCAGCGGCAGCCCCGAACGGAGGTAAGGGTGTAGCTGACCGAGCCCTGCGGTGCCTGAACTCTAGAGGCTGGTTGTCCACGTCTATATCGATGGCCTCAAGATCGGGAGCCATCACTTCTCCCGTCGGCGCCTTTCCCTTGCTCGACGAGGGCACATCACCGGGAGTTGTTACCGGAGGAGTCGATGTCTGAAGGATGGAGTGTTCACCAGTTTGAGTGGTGAGTTCAGCGTCGCCTGAAAGAAACTCCTCCTGCAAGGCTGCAGCAAACATCTTGCTGCCGAGGAAGATCACCGGAAAATAGAAGGTGTGGGAATTCTTACGAAGCAAACGACAGCGACAGAAGTGGCAAAGGAGCACCGATGATGGCAAGAGTCACAACTTGCACCTATATATAGGGTGAAGTGGCCGATCCTAGCCGTCCAAGGAGAGCCTTGGGAGAGGCGGGATCGAGTTGGGACCATCCGATGGGATCCCGAGGAGAATAGGGGACGTGAGCACACTTCAGGCGGCAGACGGTTCGCCTCTCAAGGTGCCAGTAACAGGTGATTGACGTTTCAGCACTCAATACACCGTTCGCCTCGGGACATGTCCCTTCGCCAATTAATGCAGTAGCCAGAAGGCAGGATACGAATCGGCTTGCCTCAGAGATAGGATGAAGGTGACAATTGAAAAGATGTGGACTTGCTAACCTGACAGCCGAGGTGGAAAAAGCTGACCCGATCGAGACTTATAGTGAACCACGGATGGGCACACTTCCGTGGACCCCTTGGCTCAGCTCTCGGTCAGACGCGTGGCAGCTCACGCTCCCTAGGTCTGACCTAACCAAGAGGCCAAGCCCTTGCTGTCGCAAATGGCAAATGGGTATGCTCCCATGAATCCATCGGCTCGGTTCTCAATTGGGCACCTAGCGGCCCACGCTCCCGAAACACTGGTTGGCCGAGTGGCTCATCTCTCATCTCTGGGTAACTCATCAACAGATAAGTCTTCACGACTTCCTTAGCTTCTGGGCTGGGTGTACGACTCCCCCCGCCTCCTCAGAATCAAGTCGACTCAATGAGGTTATGTTGGGCTGCCCGAGATGGCAACTTTAAGCATGTGGCTTTAGGCCAGTCGTTCAACCTTGCGTCAACTCACCCGAGTGGCCTACACCTTGGCGTGTCGCATTAACTCAAGCACTCGCAAAAGCCAAGTGTCTTAATTGTGCTCTCGCCCGAGTGGCAAACACTTAGGCATCCTTGCGTGCAAGTGAATAACTCAATTGCTCGCTGAGCCGAGGTAACGGATCAGTCTCTCACTCGAGTCGTTCACGCTAACAACCGAGATACCAATATTCGAAAGAAAAGACAGGCACATCCGAAAGAGTGCTGACCAAGAGAAAAGCTGCATTAAAGAGGCAGAAGTAGTACAAAATTTGAGGCAAACCGCCTCTACATGAATAGAGAAAGAAAACAAAAGGCTCAACCCTCATTTAAAGGGCTGGCTGACTACATCGGGCATGTCCTCGAACATGCTCGCAAACTTGAAGGTTGTGGCGGGCACATTGGGGGTTATATGTCCATCTTGTTTGAGCTGCTTGATCACACTGACTGCTTGATGCCTCAACATAGCTCGAACTCGTTCGGACATCTGGTCAGTGAGCTCCTTAGAGTTGATACACTCAACCCTACGGGCTTCCCACCGATCGACCTCTCCCTCCTTATAGGAGCGCAGTTCCTCCAGCTCGGCCCGAGCTGCTTCCCATTCGACCTTCTCCGCCTTCAGGCACTCGAGCTCCTCCTTCTAACTGCTCAGTGTTTGATCCTTAGAGGATGGCTCGGAGACTAGTTCTTCCGCTCTCTTTGCCTGAGCTGCCACCTCTACATCCTTGTCCTCCAGTTGGGATTTGAAGGACTTAGCAACTTCAGAAGCCCCTCGAAGATCAGCCTCAGCTTTGTCCGCTCGGGTCAGGGTCTTCGCCTGAAGCGCCCAAGCTTTCTTCTCAGAATACTCCAGAGTGGAGATATTGGCATTTGCCTGGACGACAACCATGTCGGCCATCTCGGCCTGACTGCGGGCGGCTCCCAACTGCTCCTCAGAGTGAGCCAGTCGGTCTTGAAGGGTGGCGACCTTGGCTCGCAGGTCGCTTAAAGTGGACTCGCTGGAGACGAGCTGAGTGTGCTTCAGCCGGGTCTCCAGGCATTCCACCCTCTTCTCGGCCTTTGCCCGAGCGGTGGCATGGGTCAGGAGTGCCATAGAAAGGCTATGACACGACCCCCAGAACTGCAAAAAGACAGAAAGCGGAAGACCGCAAAGTTAGGAGATGAACAAGAAAAAAGGAAGGGAGAAAGGGAGGAGGCAGTTCAGTGTATACCTGAGTGGCCTCCAGAAAGAAAGAGTCCGCCTTGCTGCCAGACCCCCAGAAATAGGACCCCTCAAGTCCTTGCACATAGCGGTCGGCACCAACCCATACATGCCAAGGTCCTAGAGCCAGTCGGGTATTTGACCCTGCGGCGCATTTAGCCGATAGTCCAAATGGGTAGGCACTAAAAGGTGCATCATCAGTCGGTTGACTTGACCTTCCCCAGGAGGAGTGCCCGACCTCGCGGGCAGTGGTAGTTCAGGAGTGCCGGAGGAGACTGAGGGGTCGGCAGCTGGTACAATGTGTTAGTAGGAGCCCTAGAGCCAATTATATGATGATTGACTAGGGACATTTTGTATCATATTCTATTATTAGTAAATGCATGTTTGGTTATTATACTTACTTTGTATTTGTGCCAAATAACTATGTATAATAATATCCTTGTGTAGTAGGTTCTTATCTACATCATATCGATTGGTTGAATCGATAGTGAGATGATGTAGAGAACACTACACTAAACTATTCCTAGTCGAGCATTAATATTCAAGGACAATATTAATGCATGAAGACTAGCATGTAGGTCAACTGATGACTTGAGCTCACAAGTCATGGATATGTGATATCAAGTTGACACATGGGTATATATTGGAGAATGTGTACTGAATTGACCCGCCATGAGAAAGTTTCATAGATTGCCATATGAGTGTCATAAACTTTCTCATGTGACTATTTGTATGAATAGTCCTTAGACCTGAAGTCACTACGGTTCCCTACATAAGGAGTTATGTACTTTGGTATCGTCAAACGTCACCCGTAACAGGGTGAACTATAAAGGCAATCACTGGGTATGTAATGAATTATGCGGAGGGATGTGAGTGATGTAGATGAGATCTATCCCTCCCATATGACGGGAGTGATATCTGTGGGCCCCTTGATCGAGTAGGACTACTAAAACGCATGACCATGCTCGAATGAGTCAATATGAGATATTGAGCTCATTTGTTTGAGTGAGTCTACTCGGGGATCAAGAAACACAGGATTGACTGAGGATGACACGGTCTATGCCTCATTGGTCAATCTAGATATCAAGGATAGAAGGACAAAGTCATACACTAACATAGTCACGGAGGTTTAGTCGGATCTCGACTTTTCTTGTTACTTGGGTAGCAATGATGCATTGCTAGATGCCGCTCATTGCTTATGTGTCTAAAGTGTTTAGGCGCATTGCCAACGTCACGAGAACCTATTGGGTCACCCACAAAGGACACAATGCTTTGGGAAATCTGAGCCCGAGTTGGGAACTCGGGAGGTCAGTTCGGGAGCTCGAGTTGGGAACTCGAGAGTGTTGGTCGGGAGCTCGGCACTAGGTAGACCGAGTCGGAGCTCGACAGACCGAGTCGGAGCTCGGCAGACCGAGTTGGAGCTCGGCAGATCGAGTCAGAGCTCGGCAGACCGAGTCGGCGCTCGGCAGACTAGGTCGGAGCTCGGCAACCTAGGTCGGGAGCTCGACACTCGGGAGACTTGGTTGGGAGACCGAGTCAGAAGCCCGAGAGGCTCGGTCGGAGTTGCATGAAGGAAAGAGAAAAGTCTCTCTTCATTAGATGAAAAGATTCTTTTCTTGCATGGGAAAAGATGAAGTGTCACATGAAAAGATTTGCTCTTTATTGGTATTAATGAAGGAAGCCAAAGAGACACAAACCCCTTCATATTCATGGGATGATTATAAAAGAGGGTCTTGTGACTTTGGATGAGGTCTTCTTGCCTTCTTCTTCTTCTTCCCTTTTCTTCCTCCCTCTCTCATCTTCCTCTTTTGGCCGAAATCCTATTGTAGGGTTCTTGGTGTTCTGCGAGCTACCTCAAGTTGCTAGCACAACTGAGGTAGTTCTCCCGAAGTTGAGAGATTGTGTCCGTGTGGATACAAATAGAGGCACGGACACTTGAACGAGCAAGAGATCGGGCGCATCTTGGACGAGCGGGATAAGCAAAGGGCACGCTCCAAAGGTATACACTTAGATAAATCTATTAGATAGATGTACATTGTACGAGTTTTCTTTCGCATAGATCGCTCGAGGGTTCTTGTTTCCACTGCATTTTTGTATTTTGGTGCCGGGAGAACCCAACACAATGGCCGGTGAGGTGTGAGGGGGCACCGAGTCAGTAGTTGCCTTCTTCTTTTGCTTCTTCTTCTTCCTCTCCAAGCGTTTGCTGGAGAAGGCTGAGCTGAGTCCCCTGTTGGAGAAGAGACTCGTTGGCGTTTGGAGGAGGCAGGTTGTTCGGTTGCTACTAGGGGAGTCGTCTCGGAGGCGGCAGGCGTTTGCTCCGGGACTATTGGAGTCGGGTTCGCTGGGGCAGCCTCAGTCTGGGCGCCCTCCCTCGCTTGCAACTCAGCAACAATCCGAGCTTCCTGAAGGATCGATTTAGGTGTGCAGAGGGGGGGGTGAATGCACTTTTTTCGGATTGTTCCGATCTCTACAGAGTTGTTAGCGCAGTGGAAATAATATGTAAAAGAAATAGACAATGCTAACACTTATCGGTTACTTTGTATCCACCCAGATGGGTGACTAGTCCAAGGATCCACGCCGCGAGCATCACTTTTCACTATCGAAAAGTCTTATTGAGGTGGAGAAACCTTTACAGCAAGATCTTCCTCTTTACAGATGCAGAAATATGATGGAGGAAGCAAAAATCACACTACAGTTGGGCAGCACTTTGTTACTGTACGGAACCATACGTGCACGTGTAACGAGGAGCTCCTTTTATAGGTGAAAAGGACAGACTCGTAGTCTATCCAGCCCCGCACCAGTCGACTGCCCCGATGGCAGTCGACTGGCCCGGCATTAAATGTCGTCCAACGGCTAGCCAACAGCTAGCCAACAGCTAGCCAACGGCTAGTTTCTGGGTATACCAATCGACTGCCCCAAGGCCAGTCGACTGGTCCGAAGCTGCGAACTTTCTGTGGGTTTTGGCAGTCGACTGCCTCTGGGCCAGTCGACTGCCCTGCCTCCCAGCTCAGCTCCAGCCACTCCGGACCTTCTCCTTCGCGTATGCCTTCAGGTCTGCTCCCTTGGTTCACCCTTTAAAGTCCTCTTCCTCTGGCTATCGTCCCTCGGATGCGCACGCAAGCCTTCCCTTGGCTTGCCTCCATGCCACCCTTCACGTGTGCCCTTGAAGTCCACTTCCCGACTTGCCCTTGGAGCTCTCCTCCCTCGGCTCTCGTCCCTCGGATAGGTCCATCATGTGTGATTCTCCAAGTCCTGCAAACTCAATCACACAAATCAAATACAACATAACACTCTAACTTTAAACCTATTCGCCCACACATCAAAATCATGATCTTCCAATCATTTATGGGCCGATTGCCTCAACAATCTCCCCCTTTTTGATGTGTGGCAATATGTTTAAGTTAGAGATAAATAGCAGCAATAGCAATAGCAAAAGATAGCAATTGAAACATTATGAGACATAGTAACCCTAAGAGGTAACCTCCCCCTTAACCTATGTCTTCTCCCAATTTTCAATTCTAATCACATTCCAAGTTAAGTTTCCACTTAACAACAGCAATATATATAAGAATGTAAAACATATCAGAACCTAAGAGGTACCTCCCTATTAATCTATGTCTTCTTCTCCAAATTTTAACCTTTCAAGGTCTAAATTAGACAAAATACCTAAAATCATCCATTTTAAGTCAAAATTCTAACATAAATTCTAACTTAAACCACCCATTCTCCCCCTTTGACACCATCAAAATGATTGCCTCAAGGAACCAAACTCTATGGCATCAAATGTGAGAATAATTTATTTATGAAATTTCTCACAGTGGCTGAAAAGCAGGTGTGCCAGTCGACTGCCCATAGGGCAGTCGACTGATACGCTATCAGTCTGATTTTTCAGGTTTTCTGTCGAATTTCAGAAACTACCAGAAAATTCTAGAAAATTCCAAAAATTGTAAAATTTTGCATACATGTTTGAAATGTTATACTCTATCAGGGAAAAATATTAAACCATATAAAATTTTAAACATGCATGACTTTTGATAAAAATCCAAAAGTTTTAAAAAACACTACATTTTGTATCAAACTTTGAAACCAAATTTGCAGTCATATGACATTGAAAAACATGACAAAGTATGTAAAACATAAAATGGTTTTCAAAGGTTTAAAATGTCCAACTATGATCATTGGCAAAGTGTCCATTGATTAAACACTTGCCTCCCCCATAGTTGGTCTAGTTTTGATATTTTGATACTTTTAATGGTTCAACAATGTGCCACAAGCACAAGTGAGCCAAATGTATCACTCTAATGGATCAAGCACCCCTTTTCAAAGCTAATGTGTCCAAGTTCATTTTATACTTCCACAAAACACATTCCAAGGCCTCTTCTTAAGGATGTAAACTCCGATTCGGGAAGAGGCTTGGTAAAGATGTCAGCTAGGTTCGACTTTGATCCAACATAGTGTAGTTCTATGTCTCCCCTTGCCACATGGTCTCTAATGAAGTGATGTTTCACTTCAATATGTTTTATCCTAGAATGATGAACCGGATTTTTAGTTAAATTGATTGTGCTTATATTATCACACAAGACTTTGACCTTGGTGTAATGTAGCTCATAGTCCTCTAGGGTGTGCATGATCCAAAGGAGTTGGGAAACACATCCACCCATTGCCACATATTCTGCCTCCGTTGTTGATAGGGTAATGCATGGTTGTTTCCTACTACTCCAACTAACTAAAGAAGACCCAAGGAATTGACACCCTCCACTTGTACTTTTCATATCTAACTTACAACCCGCATAGTCCGAGTCGGTGTATCCAATTAGATCGACACTAGGGGTTCTAGGATACCAAAGTCCGACATTTAGGGTCCCCTTCACATACCTTAGGATCCTCTTGACTACAACCAAATGGGACTCTTTGGCACATGATTGATACCTTGCACACATACCTACCGCAAAAAGTATGTCGGGTCTACTTGCGGTTAGGTATAGGAGGCTACCAATCATGCTCCTATATTGTTTGGAGTCTACCATTTTTCCTTCAATGTCACTATCCATTTTCACATTGGTTCCTATGGGTGTAGATGCTTCCTTAGCATGTTCTAAATCAAATTTCTTTAGCATATTTGGTTTGAAATACATGTGTACCTTCATTAGTTTGCTTAACTTGAAGGCCTAAGAAAAAGGTTAACTCTCCTACAAGACTCATCTCAAATTCATCTTCCATACATTTGATGAATTCTTGTAGGAAGTCATTATTTGTTGACCCAAAAATAATATCATCTACATAGACTTGGGCAACAAATATGTCCTTATCCTTAGATTTTAGGAACAATGTAGGGTCAATTGTTCCTCTTCTAAATCCCTTAGACACCAAAAAAGAAGAAAGCCTCTCATACCAAGCCCGGGGAGCTTGCTTCAATCCATATAAGGCTTTCCTTAATTTGAATACGTGCTTTGGATAGTTGGGGTCCTCAAACCCGGGGGGTTGTTCTACATAAACCTTTTCCTTAATGATCCCATTTAGGAATGCCGACTTCACATCCATTTGGTGAAGTGTGAAACCCATGTGAGCGACATAGGCTAGTAGAATTCTAATTGATTCTAACCTAGCTACGGGGGCATAGGTCTCATCATAATCTAATCCCTCAACTTGGTTAAACCCCCTAGCTACCAATCTAGCCTTGTTCCTAGTGATTTTACCTTGGTCATCTAGTTTGTTCCTAAAAACCCATCTTGTGGTTACAATGGTACAATCCGTGGGCCTAGGAACTAACTCCCAAACTTCACTCCTCTCAAATTGGTTTAGCTCTTCTTGCATGGCCAAGACTCAATCAACATCTCCCAATGCTTCATCAATGTTCTTGGGTTCTAATTGGGAGATTAAAGCTATTTGACTAGTTTGATCCCTAAAGTAGGACCTAGTCCTTACTCCTTGAGTGACATCACCCACTATTTGGTCAATAGGGTGATCATGCTGATGTCTCAAGGGTCTAGAGGTTATAGGTTCATTTACTCCTTCTTCCTCATCCTCTAGTGTATTTCTTACTCCCCTTGATCATTGCCTCCAAATGTAGGTCTTGGATTCTTTGGGCAAGGGGTTGAACCTCTTCTATGTCCTTATCAATAGAAGCCTTTCTAGGGTAGGTACTAGTAGTTTCATCAAATTTGACATTTGAGGACTCCTCAATCACTTTTGTCCTCTTGTTGTACACTCTGTAACCCCTACTAGTCAATGAATACCCTACTAAGATTCCTTCATCGGCTTTTGACTCAAATTTTCTTAGGTCGTCTTTGGTATTTAAGATGTAAACTTTACATCTAAAGACCCTAAGATAGTGGACTTGGGGTACCCTTCCATTCCATAGTTCAAAGGGTGTTTTTCCTAAAAACTTATGTACCAACACCCAGTTTTGAATATAGCAAGCGGTGTTAACCGCTTCGGCCCAAAAGTAGCTAGGAAGAGAGTATGCATTAAGCATAGTTCTAGCATCTTCTTGTAGGACTCGATTTTTCCTCTCAACTACCCCATTTTGTTGAGGAGTCCTTGGGCATGAGAACTCATGCTTGTACCCATTTTCAACATAAAATTGTGTGAAACCAGCGTTTTGGAACTCCCCACCATGGTCACTCATAATTTGGTTTATTTTGGTGTTCTTTTCGTTTTCTACCCTCTTACTAAATCCTATGAAGATCTCTAGAGTATCATCCTTATGTTTCAAGAAATAAACTCATGTGAATCTAGAGAAGTCATCTACTATTACAAGACAATATTTACTCCCTACAAGTGAGGGAGTACTATGGCAATCAAACAAGTCTATATGCAAAAGTTCTAAAGGTAAGGAGGTGGTGATTAGAGTTTTACCTTTGTGTGATGCTTTGGATTGCTTACCTTCTTGGCATGCATCACACAATTTGTTCTTTTCGTACTTGATCATTGGAAGCCCCTTCACCAACTCTTCCTTGGCTACTCTTGCAATGTTTCTCATGTTGACGTGTCCAAGTCTCCGGTGCCACAACCACCCTTCTTCTTCTTTAGACATGAGACACTTAACAACATTGTTAGTAGCATAAGATAGATCAAGATAATATAAGTTTGCCTCTCTAAACCCTTCTAATATGATAGTGTTTGATTCACTTTGCCTTATTACACATTTCTTAGCATGAAATTCTACTCTAAAACCGGCATCACATAGTTGACTCACACTTAATAAATTAAACTTCATATCCTTAATTAAAAGTACTTTATGAATCAAAATAGTGGGAGATACCTCAATTGTGCACCTACCAATGATCCTCAACTTTCCACTATTCCCAAAGGAGACGGTCCCTTCTCTTAGGTAGCTAATAGTGGTGAACTTGCTCACATCCCCGGTCATGTGTCTTGAGCATCCACTATCTACTATCCACAAAGTTGGGGTCTCCTTCACCTTTACCTAGACAACATGGAAAACATGCTCTTTTGGTACCCATATCTTTGATCCATAAGCATCATTTAAAAATTTCTTAGGTACTCATGCCTTCTTTGTGGTTCCCTTAGCCCCTAGTCTCCTAGATGCACCAATCCTACCGGTAAGTGAGACGAATGCTACTTCTTTGATCTTAGGTCTATAACCCAATCCAGCCTTGTTATATACAGCTCTTTGACTGTTGATGATCATATCAAGGTTACTTGATCCTACTTGGAATTTCCTAAGGGCCTTTGTGAGGTCATCTACTTGTTTCCTTAACTCCTTATTTTCATTTTCAATATGTGAAACATGTGAAGAGGTAGAGCTAGCATGCAAATCTTTAAGTTTAATAGCTTCTACTCTAAGCATGACAATTTCTTCCTTAAGATCCTTAATTCTACTTCTAGCCTTAGCTAAATCCATTTCGTGCTAGAATAATTTTCACTAAGGTAGAGGAGGGAAGTAGTATACTCACTTACCGAAGCATCTGACTCTGATGATGATGAAGTGGAGGAGCTCTCATCTTCACTGCTTGAGCTCCGTTCATCGTCTGATGAGTCCGAGTCATCTTGTGCCATAAGAGCGAAGTGGGAGACTTGCTCTTCTTCTCCTTCTGAGGATGAGGGATCGTCCCAAGTCGCCTTGAGGTTCGTGGCACTCTTTTCCTTTCCCTTTGACTTCTTCTTGTCACTCTTCTTCTTCTCATCCTTCTTGTCATCCCTTTTCTTCAACTGGGGACACTCGTTCTTCATATGTCCCTCTTGGTGATAGTTGTAACAGATTATCTCCTTGGCCTTATCCTTACCTTTGGCCCCTTTCCTAGCATATAACTTGTTAGAAAACTTTTAAATGCTTTACGAAATTTCCTTACCATGAAAGCCTCTTGGTCACTGTCCATAGAGGCACTTGACTCCTCTGAATCCGATGACGATGAGTAGATCACTTTCTTCTTCTCCTTTCTCCTCTTCTTCTCCTTTTCTGCAACAAAAGCAATACCTTTCTCTTTTGCTAAAATGTTAGCTTGTTCGTGCAGTTCAAATTCACAAAATAGGTCATCTAATTTAACTAAAGATAAGTCCCTTGATACCTTTTATGCATCAACCATGGATGCCCACAGGGTGGTTCTTGGGAAGGCTTGTAAGACATACCTGACGATATCCCAGTTTTCGATTTTCTCTCCAATTACATGGAGCTCGTTGATTACTTCCTTTACCCTTTCATGCAGCTGACTGACGGTCTCATTGCTCTTCATGGAGAGGAACTACAGTTGGCCACCAACAAGTCCTTCTTGGCACTTCTGGACTCGTTTGACCCTTCGTTCAGTTCAACTAATTTGTCCCATAGTTCTTTGGTGCTCTTGAACAACCCCACCTTGTTCAGTTGCTCCTTTGAGAGCCCGCATTGCAGTGTGGTGGTGACTTTGGCATTAGATTGCGCCCTCTTCATCACCTCCTTTGACCATGTTCTCATAGGTGTTGGGTCTCCTCTTTCATCGACGGGCGCCTCGAAGCCTTCTGCAACACTTATCCAAGTTTCAATATTATTCATGAGATAGTACAGCATCCTACCTTTCCAGTACGCGAAGTCGTTGCCGTCGAAGAATGGTGGTCGTGCGGTAGAGTATCCCTCTTGAAACGCCATTACAATTGCTCCGGTTGACTTGTTAGATCTTCCAAACGCACCGGCTCTGATACCAAC
>JAGFNQ010000565.1:189420-224222 GCA_024364735.1 Boesenbergia rotunda | reverse complement strand
TTTACATATTGTTGTCTCCAAAATTAATTAGGAAAATGGTTTCCTATAGAGTTTTCTTAAATGAGATTTTCATGAAAATAATATGTAGTTGAATTAAGGGATTTGTCTCTTAATTTAATAAGATTTGATTTAGAGAAATCAAAGTCTTGAACATATTATTTCCGAAATTAATTATGACAATTTAGGAAATTGTTTCCCAAAGCAATTCCTTTAATAAAGTGTGAAATTAGAATTAAGGAAATCCGGTTCCTAATTCAATTCATGAGACTTGATAAATTAAGTCACATACATACTTTATTAAGGAAATCGTTAGTCATGACACAAGTCATGAATGTGCTTAAAAAGAATGAGACCCAAAACCCCTTACAAAATATTAAGGCCTACACCTTCCATTAATATGGTTAGAATCGGAGTTTTGTTTCTCGCTTGGGTTGATGGACACATCCATGCCCGACTTGAACCTCAACATGTTCAAACCATGGAATTAGTTTATGAATAATATAGTTCGAGTCAGAGGTCAATCATTAGTTTTGGTTGTTGGACACATCCAAACCTGACTAAGCGGTTGAATGAGCTCCAACCATGTTAAAACTATTTCTTGATTAATGGGTCAGCCTTAAGCTTGGAGCATCGATTTGTTGTGCCACAGCCAAGGTCGATGCAAAGAGAGGTGCAGTTGGGTGCTATGTATAATGATACATACTTGTTAATGAGTTAACAACCCAATGTTTTATGCAAACATTCAATTAGTTGATAGCATAATGTGATAGTTACATATATGTGATGTGTAATCGGTATAATTACCTACCTTCATAGCTAAGAAGAACTTGATGGCCACAGCCATGGTTGTTCTTATCTATGGTTGGATATCAACCTATTTGGAGATGTTCCTACGATCTCCCGAATTGATAATAAGGGTTATTCAATTTGAAAAATAAATAGGATTTCAATTTATGTATATTGATACATTCTTTATCAATCTTCTCACATAATCTCAATTTGTATTTCTAGGATAATCACTCGATCATGTCTTCTCTAAACTTGCGTTCCATTTTGGACACAAATAAACTGACTGGGCCGAACTACATGGACTGGCTTCGAAACCTGAGGATAGTCCTCAAGGCAGAGAAGCTTGCTTATGTCCTTGAAGAACAACTTCCCACCCATCCTCCAGAAAATGCAACTCCAGACCAATTGTTGGCCTATCAGAAACATGTGACCGATTCTGAACTTGCGAGTTGCATCATGCTAGCCTCTATGGTACCTGAGTTGCAAAAGCAACATGAGCATATGGATGCTAATACCATCATCTTCCATCTTCATGAGTTGTTTGAAGAGCAGGCGAGATCCGAAAGGTTCGAGGTCTCCAGACTCCTCTTCACCACTAAGATGCAGGAAGGCACTTCTGCCTCGCAGTTTGTGTTAAAGATGTTGGGGTACATTGAGCGACTGAGCGCACTCGGTTTTGCAATGGATCATGAACTAAGTATTGACTTAATTCTGAGTTGTTTGTCCAAGAGTTGTTCACAATTTGTGATGAACTATCGGATGAACAAACTGGAGACTTCAATTCCTGAGTTGATCAACATGCTGAAGACTGTGGAGCCTTCTGTAAAGCCAGATCAAAAAGCGGTACTGTTAGTTGGTTCCTCGAAGAAAGGTTCTAAGAGGAAGGCCAAAGAACAGAACAAAGGGAAGAAGAAAAAGGCCAAGAAAACTGAAAAGAAACCAAAAGGAACTTGCCATCACTGTGGCAAGGAAGGTCACTGGCGAAGAAACTGCAAGATTTATCTTGAGTCCGTGAAGAAGAAGGCATCCGATGCCCCATCCTCTTCAGGTATCTTCGTTATTGAATGTCACTCTATTTCCTCAGATACCTGGGTACTTGATACTGGGTGTAGCTCACATATATGTAATGACATACAGGGGCTAAGGAATAGAAGAAGGCTCGTCAAGGGAGAAGCGAATTTGCGGGTTGGAAATGGAGCAAGGATTGCTGCTATTGCCATCGGAACATATTTGCTAAAGCTCCCAACTGGACGTGTCTTAGAATTGGATAATTGTTATTTCGTTCCTTCGTTAATAAAGAACATTGTATCTATTTCATGTTTGAATGAAAAGGGTTATCATTTAACTTTCAGTAACAATTGTTGTTACATAACTTTAAATGGCGTTCTTTATGGGAATGGAACTTTGTACAATGGCATCTACACGTTAGATTTATCCAGTGACGTTTTCAATATCGAAGTAAACAACAAACGTGCTCGAATAGATAATCAAATAGACTCCTACACGTGGCACTGTCGTCTTGGCCATATAAGTAAGAAACGCATGACCGAATTACACCGATGTGGAATTTTGGAATCATTTGAACCCGGTTCATTTGATACATGCGAATCATGCTTAAAAGGCAAGATGACCAAATTACCCTTTCCCGGAAAAGGTAATCCAGTGGGAGAATTGCTTGGTCTAATACATACCGATGTATGTGGACCAATGTCAACTCTTTCACAAGGAGGCTATAGCTACTTCATCACCTTCATCGATGATCACTCACGATTCGGGTATGTGTTCTTGATGAAACACAAATCTGAAGCCTTTGAGAAATTCAAAGAGTTCAGAAATGAAGTAGAGAAACAGCTTGGCAAAAGTATTAAGATACTTCGATCCGATCGAGGTGGTGAATACTTAAGTCAAGAGTTTCAAGATTATCTAAGGGACAATGGGATATTGTCCCAATGGACTCCGCCGTATACACCACAGCATAATGGTGTATCTGAGAGGCGCAACCGAACCCTGATGGACATGGTTAGGTCTATGATGAATCATGCAACTCTTCCAAAATCCTTTTGGGGCTATGCACTTAAGACAGCTGTTTACTTGCTAAACAGAGTCCCGACCAAGGTAGTCTCTACTACTCCATATGAGATTTGGAATAGCAAGAAACCTCACTTAACTCACCTTAAGATATGGGGTTGTCCTGCTTATGTGAAGCGGGTTGTATCAGACAAATTGGATGCTAAGTCTGATAAATGTCTATTTATTGGATACCCTAAGGAAACGAAGGGTTACCAATTCTATCATCCCTTGGAACAAAAGGTGTTTGTTTCAAGGCATGCTGTATTTCTAGAGAAAGAGTTTCTTTTGCAAGAAAACAGTGGGAGTGGGATTGAACTTGATGAAGTTCAAGAAACTCCAATAGACATCACAGAGACACCTAGTCTAGGCCCACAACCGATAATTCATAGTGATGAGCTATCAGTTGAACCTAAAACTACACCTCCTCTTCGTAGGTCTGATAGGACACGCAACGTTCCAGAGAGATACGGATTTCTCGTAAGTGAATCGAACGACGTGTTGCTCATTGGCGATGACGAACCTATCAGTTATGAAGATGTTCTGAAAAATTCAGAAAGGGACAAATGGCTTGAGGCCATGAAGTCGGAAATGGATTCCATGTATGAAAATCAAGTATGGGACTTGGTTAACCCACCTGAAGGGATTAAACCCATAGGGTGCAAGTGGGTTTTCAAGAAGAAAACCGACATGGAAGGTAATGTTGTTACCTTTAAGGCTAGATTAGTGGCAAAAGGGTATCGTCAAAAACAAGGAGTTGATTATGACGAAACCTATTCGCCAGTAGCTATGCTTAAATCCATTCGGATGCTCCTAGCCATAGCAGCTTATTATGATTATGAGATATGGTAAATGGATGTGAAAACAGCTTTCCTTAATGGAAACCTACTTGAGGATGTATACATGATACAACCTGAAGGTTTCACATCGGTTGATAAAACCAAGGTATGCAAGCTTCGGCGATCCATATATGGACTAAAGCAAGCATCTAGGAGCTGGAACATCCGTTTTGATGAGACAATCAAAGAGTTTGATTTCTCACAAAATCCTGACGAACCTTGTGTGTACAAGAAGGTTAGTGGGAGTGCAATCGTATTCCTAGTATTATATGTCGATGACATCTTACTTATAGGAAACGATATATCAGTTTTACAGACAGTTAAGATTTGGTTGTCCAAAACTTTCTCCATGAAAGACCTAGGAGAAGCAACCTATATCCTTGGGATTAGAATCTATAGAGATAGATCAAAACGGTTGCTTGGTCTTTCGCAGTCTACATATATAGACCAAGTGCTAAAAGGGTTTAGCATGTCGGAATCCAAGAAAGGTTACCTTCCCATCAGGCATGGGATCAACCTTTCGAAGTCTATGTGTCCGCGCACAGAAGACGAGAGGATTAGCATGAATAAGATTCCCTATGCATCCGCAATAGGATCTATCATGTATGCTATGTTATGTACTAGGCCCGATGTATCGTATGCTCTGAGCGTCACGAGCAGATACCAATCTGATCCAGGAATGGATCATTGGGCGGCTGTTAAGACAATCCTTAAGTACTTAAGAAGAACTAAGGATGTATTTCTAATATATGGAGAAGGAGATTTGATAATACGTGGGTATACAGATGCCAGTTTCCAGACAGATAAGGATGACTCCAAATCGCAGTCTGGATACGTATTTACTTTGAATGGAGGCGCAGTAAGTTGGAAGAGTTCCAAACAAGACACTGTAGCGGATTCTACCACGGAAGCGGAATATATCGCAGCTTCGGAAGCAGCAAAGGAAGCAGTCTGGATCAAGAAGTTTGTCTCCGAACTTGGCGTGGTTCCAACCATTGATGAAGCAGTGCCGGTATACTGCGACAACAATGGAGCTATTGCACAAGCAAAGGAACCAAGGTCTCATCAGCGATCCAAACACGTGCTTCGACGCTATCATCTGATCAGAGAGATTATAAGTAGGAATGACATACAAATTGAGAGAGTTCCCACTGAAAGGAATATAGCGGATCCTTTAACTAAGGCCTTGCCTCAAAACAAGTTTGAGGGTCATGTTAGAGCCTATGGTATTGGATACCGTAGCGATTGGCATTAGGCCAAGTGGGAGTTTGTTAGTGATATGAGAGAAGTGTCCTAAGGCAATCGCCTTATGATGTAAACATTTATTTTAATAAATGATAATTCACTATTTGAGTATACATGTTTTGTGTATTTGATTGGGATCTTAAACTCATCTACTGAATGTCCGCAATACAACTCACAGCATAAGAGAATTTGTGATGGGATCACAACTAGTGATTATCTCTAATGTGCAATTGTGAAGTATTGAAATTATCCCTAGTCGATGAATTGATAAAAATGGACACTATCAATTCTGTTGAGACTAGCATGGGTTATTCTCTAATCAGCTGATTCTCACTAGCTGGTGACATTGGGATGTCCGGAGATAAACATGGATGCTAGTTAAGGGAACTAGTTCATTGGAGTGACTGGCTGTAAGACTTCATATGGGAATCTACATGTAGATATGTCAATGAAGATCTTACTGCGGCTTAACTGCGATGTTCCTTTGACTTGCGGTGTTCAAGTCATCTTGGTCATGGAGACTTATACTTTAACATCTTAAGCAAGCATCTCCAAGGAGGTGTGGACCCGGGATGGTTGGGTATAAGCCGAAGTGCCCGAAGATGTTTGAACAGCCTACAAAGGATTCACCACTCCTTGCGAGGAGATGTATACCCAGGCCTATCGTCGGATTGTTACTCAAAGCCTCTGGCCAGAGCATATCATGTTAAGAGTGCGAGTCTCTTAAATACATGAGAGTAATTAGAAATCCAAAGGACGAGGAAGACACTACTTGGGCTAGGTGTGACGTAGTCAGCCTAGTGGGGACTGACACCATAGACCGTGTCCTGAACCAAGTGGGTATAAGGTGGTGAAGGGAATGAGGCACAATTCATTAAAGCTGCTGAAGGGTTTCAGAATAATTTCTTCTGGGGTCAAACCGTTGATCTTTCGATTAATTGGGGATCATGATGTACTACTAGGTGCCACTCATGATCGTTCTATAATTAATGGGTTAATTATAGACGGCCAACATAAATCGAAAGCCTATTTAGTCACACGCAATACGAGTAATCCGAGGGATTTAAAACAAGTTGAAAATTGGATTTTCCGATCAAGAGAAATAAGTCGAATCTGAGTTGGTCAGAGGCGCAATGGAAGCTAAAAATGGCTAAGTCTTTTGAAGGCTTTTTGGGCGAATTATATGAGTTTAATTCGCGACGGTTCGGGTCGGTTTGGGCCGGCCAAAGAGGGTGTTAACCCTCTTTGGGTGGTCGGCCAATGAAGGAAATAAACCAAGTTTATTTTGGTTTAATTAATAAAATAAATCTAGTATGATTTGTTTTATAAATTATGGATAAATAAATTTGTATAAAGAAATTTATATAAATAAAATTTATAGAAATTTATTCTTTTATGGAAGATTAAAATAATCCATGAATTGGTTTTTCCATAATAAGAAAGTTTATAAATTTCTTATAAAATTTATTCCATAATTTAAAGAGAAGAAGAATTAGTTTTATTATAAATTAGTTTATAATAAAACTTGGTTTAAACGGAATAATTAGTTAAGAAAATTTATAGGATAAATTTCTTATAACTAATTCCGTTTAGAGGGAGACTTAGCAAAGAGTTGCTACTATATAAAGGACCCAAAGGCTAGCCCTTTATTCACAACAACATCAATCAATTAATCAAGAGTTGATTAAGAGTTCCCTCTCTCTCTCTTTTATTCTTCTCCTTCCCTTTCTCCCCACCTAGGGCCGGCGCCCTTCACTTTGTGAATTAGGGCCGGCGCACCAAGCCCTCCTCCAAGGGTGAAGTTGGCGTGAGCTACAAGAAGAAGGAGAACCCGAACACGAAGAAGAAGAAGCGGATAGCGACTCCTCTCTTCTCGGAATTCGATTCCGTTACTTCATTGGTTAGTTTTTCCATTGTTTCTCTTATTCTTCTAGTTGTGCCTTCCGAGAATCTAGTAGTTCTCGTCGGCACAAAACTCGTGACTTTGTGAAGTCATCCCGAAGAGAACTCGGCGTGGACGCGAATAGAGGCGAAGCTTCCAAGGGACGCTACGGTTGGATCTCGTCCCTTACTCCGAGTTACGCGAGGTACTTGGTAAATTAGTTTACCTTTCGCAAACTTTTATTTTATGATTATGTCGATACACTATAAGGTTGCATGCTAGATACGAAGTTAAAATAATTTAGGAAATTATTTTATGCAAACTCTTCCGCTGCACGTAAAAATTTTAAATTTTACGAACTCGTATCCTTGTCGACATGCACCCGGTCCCAACACAGATGTCAGTGCTGTGAGGCAGAGGAGTCTTGGGAGCATCTGTTCTATGGGAGCCCGGTGGCAGGGGAGGTCTGGAGATACTTTGGACTTCTATTTGGGGTTGACAGCTGGAGGGTGATGGAGAGTTGGAGGGTAGGCACAGCATGGAGTAGCACTGGTTTGGTGAGGGAGATCATCCCCCTACTGATTTGTTGGTTCCTGTGGACGGCCAGGAACGATTCCAAGCACCGCGGATTGAGGCCAGAGGGACAGAAGATTATCAGACAGATCACACAGTATTTGAGGGTTGGGATGGCATCTGGTATCATCAAGCCCAGGCATTGGAAGGGATCTATCTCGGCAGCTCAGGCTATGGTGATCCAGGTGAGGATACGGACATTACACACGATCTCAGTAGTACACTGGAGGAGGCCTGCGGCTGGAGGTTTCAAGCTCAACACAGATGGAAGTTCTAGAGGGAACCCAGGTGAGTCTTCTTACGGTGCTATTGTTCGAGATCATAATGGACAGGTGGTGGTGGCTAGGCAGGAAGTCCTTGGAGAGGGCTCCAATATCAGAGCGGAGCTTATTGCGATCCTGAGAGGCTTGGAGTTATGTGTGGAGAGGCAGCTTTCCCCTATTTGGCTGGAGTCTGACTCCCTGGTGGCACTGCATATCATTAGGTGTCCTGGCATCTCATGGGAGCTTCGGGAGGAGATCCTACGGATCAGGAGGCTGATACGACAGCATGGGGTTAGATGTACACACATATATAGAGAGGGGAATGCTGCTGCAGATTTCCTTGCCAACCAGGCGTATCAGCTGGAGGGCGAGAGGGTGATGGAGGGGCAGGAGATTGATGGTCAGTTGCTTGGTATTTGCAGGATGGACAGAGTGGGCTTGCCGTATATCAGGAGCTCTTCCAAGCCAGGATAGTACACTTGATGGATGGTGAATAGCTCCACCTTAGAGCTATCTAGCCCGTAGCAAACGGCTGCGGTAAAGGCACTTTAAATCCGTTGATGGCTGTGGCTTTGCCTAAAAGCCAGGTAGGGTGACTAGATCCACCTATGGTCTAGCTAGCCCGCAGCAAACGGCTGTGGTAAAGGCATCCTAAATCCGTTGATAGCTGTGGCTTTGCTAAAAAGCTAAAGAGGGTGAGTAGGTCCACCATTGGCCTACCTAGTCCGTAGCAAACGGCTGCGGTAAGGACACACTAAATCCGTTAATGGCTGGTCACTTGCCAAAAGTGAACATCGGGTGTGATGGAGAACTTTTACGGAGTCATAAGGAAGCAAGCAGAGGGGTGATAGGCAGATTATATAAAGTTTGTGATATTTTTGGTGGAATTATCCGAACCTTGGCAGCCTTGATCAGATTATAAAAAGCTGGTGGTATTAGCGGAATTGATCAGAAGAATTTTACCATATGAAAATTGTGCATTTTGGGCACCAATGGGTGTCAACAAATATTAAATGGATGAAGTGTTACTGATGCATGATGTATTGGGGTGTTGTGTTAACTGCAGTCGGAGGGCTAGGGTGGGTTTCTGTGGTAATGTTGCTATCTGTCTTTTGTTGTGGCGTGCCAAGAAAAGGTGGAGCGTGCCATGGAGAACTAAGTTTGTTTAGTTCAACTCAGATTTTGAAGGTTATGACAGTCTTGATGGTAGAATTATGTAGCATAAGGCTGGGTAATGAAGCTGGTCGGATTGGGAGTTATCAGGGTTGTGCCAGGTACGGGGGCAGAAATGATGAGGGAGCTGGAATTTCTACTATGTGCCAAGTGTGACAAAGGAGCAGTTCCAATTGCAACTGATCAGCTGCCAGGTGCGTGCCAGGTGCGTGCCAAGTGCGAGCCAAGTGCCAATTGCGTGCCAATTCTGACCCACAATTCAGAAATTCAGAATTGATATTCAGAAATACATGGGAGCAACTGAGAGTGATCTCATGGAAGCAACTGATGTTCAGGAACTGTTTGGGGATATGAAGGCTTGCTGCGTGCCAAGCGTGCCAAGCGTGCCAAAGGGTTCTTGAGACCCAGATGATCAAGCACGAAAAGGTGTTGCTGGCTTTTACCTTGTCAAGCAAGTTTTGATCTGATGACTGTCAAAGCAGATATAGTTCTGGAATGGAGCTAGCAGGAGCTGAATTTACTGGGACTGAGGAGACTATGGGCATTGGTTTTAACAGTTAAGAAGTGCTGCCAAGTCAGGGGGTTGGGAAGTAAGCAGGTGTGTTTTCAGTGGGCTAACAGCATGGTGTCTCCCGACTGCCAATACATTTCTGAAAACTTCAGTCTCAGATCAGTTGCCACTACTGCCAGTTTCATTTGGAGGTTTTATTTTGGAAGTTGATCTCTGATAGGTGAAATTATTTAGGCATGGTCGATGGCAATCAGATGGTAAGCTTTAAAATACAAGGCAAACTGATCATGGGGCCAAGACAGAGTTAGATTCTGGATGCTGTCAGAATGGTTCCACCTGGCACGAGGTGTGCTTGCTGCAGGTGTAGGTCAACCGTTGCATGCTGAATCAGAAGAAGGGCAGCAATCTGGAATAAATAGCTTCAGAAAATGCAGAATTGTTCATCTGACTTCTGGTTTTGACTGTCTGTACTGCACAAGGATTTGATTCGTGGAGATTTCATGGGGCTATTAAAAGACAGTAGACTCGCAGGTGGTAAACCGACACTCAAGTGATTGTATCAAAGGGTTTTCGAGCATGGGGGCCTGTTTTCCCTGAGTGCCAAAGAAGCAAAACTATGAGCTTGGGAATGCTCCTGGAATGGAATTCTGCGTGCCAATTGTATCAAGTGGCCAGTCTGAATATGGCTGACAGTCAGAGAATCAAAGAGTGGTGCTGATTTCTGTGAAGAAAGGGAAACAACTGGGTGGATTGTGGAGTTTCTGATGGAGGCAATAAAGAAACCAAGTGTTCCAAACTTCTTGTGGGTTTTTCTGATCTGCACTAAAGCTGTAACTGCCTGTTGCCAAGATAGAATTTCAGAGATGGAAATTTTCGATCTCAACACACCATTTGGTTTGGCACTTAAAGCCTCCCTGGTGGCTGCGTGTAGGGTTAATGGATTTCTGATAAGTGGCACACTTTGGTACTTAGTTATTGAGGAGTACAGAAATGCCGAAGAGGGGCTGAAACAAATAAGAAGGCTGCTATTTTGAGACTGTCAGAAACCCAAAGCTGTCATACCCTTATGGGTTATGCTGATAATCTGATTTTTGTAAGTATTTTGGTGGCTTTAACTGATGCTTAAACCCTAAACCTTTTCAGTGTGCCAAACGGGCCAAGCTTATGGCTGGGATGGACTGACAAACTCCCTATGGACGTATGCAATGGGAGCTACAATCTACAGATTGTGCAGTGAATTTGGTCTGGAAAAAGCTACAATGATACCTGGAAAATGAAAGTTGGATGTTAAGTTATATTTTCTAATGGGCAGAACCTATAGAACTGCTACAAAGAAAATGCAAATTGTGGTAGCTTGGGTCAGACCGGTCAGCAGATTGAATTGCTGATGGAAAGTGGAGGCAAGGAGGCACATTTCTGTTCAGATCTGCTCTGCATTTTGGAGCTTAGTGAAAGGATTTTGATGGCTGTTTGGTAGAGGGACGGAGAAGATCAGTAAAGGACAGATAGTAGTGCGAATGCATAGGAGCTGGGAAGTTGTTGAAGTGGTGTTTCTGATTCTGAAAGTGGGCTGAGTATTTCGACACTGTTTCATGCGGTGATTGCTGGTTGAAAAATGGTATTGCCCTCTGGTTTCTGAAGTTGGATGCTCCCATGGATGTGATACCCACTGCAAAGGTGCCAAAAGAGACGTGCCAAAAGTGCCAAATGGGACGTGGACTGCAGCACTGTAAAGGAGCTGACAGAAATGAAAATAGTGCATGCAAATTGTAGAGCGTGCCAAGGAGAAGGAATTTGCAGCATCCAACTCTGAATTCGATTGCTATGACATACAAAGATGTTGGAGCTTACTCTGAAGGTTGGCTTCATTTAGTGACTCTTGAATTTATTTGCAAACAGAAGGTCGAAGGGAAGCTGCGGGAAAGAGATTCTAAGACTAGGCTTGAGCTAATAAAAGTGGCTAATACTTGTATGGATTCATAGAGAAAGTCGATGCTGATAGCCAAGTTATATACCTATAAATCATTTTGAATCATTGCTATACCTGTAAGTTTTGCAAAATCACATGTACTCTCTCGAAAGAGAGAAACCCCTTGTTCTCCTAGACTAGCAGGTCAGGTTTGGTCCCCCTGATAGTCTGGGTTTTTTTATTGGAATAAAGGTCTTTTAATTAAAAAAAAACCTTATAGTGTGTTGACATAATCATAAAATAAAACTTTGCGGAAAAGTAAACTAATTTACATTATACCTCTCGTAACTCGAAGTAAGGGACGAGATCCAACCGTAGCGTCCCTTGGAAGCTCCGCCTCTATTCGCGTCCACGCCGAGTTCTCTTCGGGATGACTTCGCAAAGTCACGAGTTTTGTGCCGACGAGAACTACTAGATTCTGTATAGGCACAACAAAGAAGATCAAGAGAGGAATTAGGAAACTAACCAACAAGAAGAGGAATCCAAATTCCGGGAATAGAGGAGTCGCTATCCGCTTCTTCTTCTTCTTGTTCGGGTTCTCCTTCTTCTTGAAGCTCACGGCAACCTTAGGTTGGATAGAGATTGCGCCGGCCCTAAGCCTCCAAGTGGGCGCCGGCCCTAAGACTCCAAGAGTGGGCGCCGGCCCTAAGGGAAGAGAAGGGAAGGAGAGAAAAGAATAGAGGAGAGAGAGGAAGTTACTAATCTCTATTAGTAATTCGTAATAAGGGCTAGCCTTTAGTTCCTTTATATAGTAGCAACTCCTTTGCTAAGTCTCCCTCTTAACGGAATTAACGGAATTAGTTATAAGAAATTTATCTTATAAATTCTTATTAATTATTCCGTTTAAGCCGAGTCTTATTATAACTAACTTATAATAAAACAAATTCTTCTTCTATTTAAATTATGGAATAAATTTTATAAGAAATTTATAAACTTTCTTATTATGGAAAAATCAATTCATAATTGATTTTATAAAATTAAAATAAACCAATTCATGGATTATTTTAACTTCCATAAAAAAGAATAAATTTCTACAAATTTATTTATATAAATTTCTTTATACAAATTTATTTATCCATAATTTATAAAATAAATCGCATTAGATTTATTTTATTAATTAAACCAATTAAATTGGTTTTTCTCCCTTATTGTGGCCGGCCACCCAAGGGGGGTTTTGCACCCCTTTTGGCCTGCCAAACCAACCCGAACCGATCGCGAATTAAACTCATTTAATTCGCCCAAAAAGCCTTCAAAAGACTTAGCCATTTTTAGCTTCCATCGCGCCTCTGATAAATTCAGATTCGACTTATTTCTCTTGATCGGAAAATCCAATTTTCAACTCGTTTTAAATCCCTCGGATTACTCGTAGTGCGTGTGACTAAATAGGCTTTCGATTTATGTTGGCCGTCTATAATTAACCAATTATAGAATGATCATGAGTGGCACCTAGTAGTACATCATGACCCCCAATTAATCGAAAGATCAATGGTTTGACCTCAGAAGAAATTATTCTGAAACCCTTCAGCAGCTCTAATGAATCGTGTCTCATTCCCTTCACCACCTTATACCCACTTGGTTCAGGACACGGTCTATGGTGTCAGTCCCCACTAGGCTGACTACGTCACACCTAGCCCAAGTAGTGTCTTTCTCGTCCTTTGGATATCTAATTACTCGCATGTATTTTAGAGATTCTTACTCTAAACATGATATACTCTGGCCAGAGGTTTTGAGTAACAATCCGACGATAGGCCTGGGTATACATCTCCTCGCAAGGAGTGGTGAATTCTTTGTAGGCTGTTCAAACATCTTCGGGCACTTCGGCTTCTACCCAATCATCCTGGGTCCACACCTCCTTGGAGATGCTTGCTTAAGATGTTAAAGTATAAGTCTCCATGACCAAGATGACTTGAACACCGCAAGTCAAAGGAACATCGCACTTAAGCCGCAGTAAGAACTTCATTGACATTTCTATAGATAGATTCCATATGAAGTCTTACAGCTAGTCACTCCAATGAACTAGTTCCCTTAACTAGCATCCATGTTTATCTCCGGACATCCCAATGTCACCAGCCAGTGAGAATCAGCTGATTAGAGAATAACCCATGCTAGTCTCAACAGAATTGATAGTGTCCATATTTATCAATTCATCGACTAGGGATATTTTCAATACTTCACATTTGCACATTTAGAGATAATCACTAGTTGTGATCCCATCACAAATTCTCTTATGCTGTGAGTTGTATTGCGGACATTCAGTAGATGAGTTTAAAATCCTAATCAAATACACAAATATGTATACTCAAATAGTGAATTATCATTTATTAAAATAAATGTTTACAATGATAAGGCGATTGCCTTAGGACACTTCTCTCATATCACTAACAGGATGTGTCCAACAACCAAAACTAAGGATTGACCTCTGACTCCAACTATATTAATCATAAACTAATTCCATGGTTTGAACATGTTGAGGTTCAAGCCGGGCATGGATGTGTCCATCAACCCAAACGAGAAACACAACTCCGGTTCTAACCATATTAATGGAAGGTGTTGGCCTTAATATTTTGTAAGGGGTTTTGGGTCTCATCCTTTCTTTTCTAAGCATATTCATGACATATAATTATGTCATGACTAACGATTTCCTTAATAAAGTATGTATGTGACTTAATTTATCAAGTCTCATTATTTGGACTAGGAACCGGATTTCCTAATCCCGATTTCATACTTTATTCAAGGAATTGTTTTGGGAAATAATTTCCTAAATTGTCATAATCAATTTCGGAAATAATATGTTTAAGACTTTGATTTCTCTAAATCAAATCTTATTAAATTAAGAGACCGATTCTCTTAATTCAACCACATATTATTTTCATGAAAATCTTATTTGAGAAAACTCTATAGGAAACCATTTTCCTAATTAATTTTGGAGACAACAATATGTAAGAGCATCACCTCTTAAATCAAATAAGGAAATTATCCTAAATTTCCAAGATTTGATCACATATTTTATTTATGGATTAATTAATTACAACAAATTATTTTCTAAGAGTGGCTCCCCGAGACTCAGATACCCAAAGAAAAGAAATTTGTCATAAATCCAATTTGGTCCGCTCCCCAAGGCGTAACCAAATTAAACATGACAATTTTATTCAAAATGGAAAATTAAATTACAACAACTAATTTTAAATTGGACGGCTCCCCGAGGCTCAATCCAAAATAAAGAATTTTATTAATAATTTAAAACCAATTTGAATTTAATTGTCAATTAATGATCCATAAATTTGTCTAGACTTTCTTGAAAGAAAGTGCCCAAAATTGCGAGATTTCATAATAGGTTTTTAGAATAATTGTAAGTTTCTGGTACAAAGAAAATTTATATATTTCCAACATTGGAAAATTTCCAAAATAGAAATTTCTAAAATTGGAAAGTTTCCAATGATGGGAAGTTTTCACAATTATCATAAAATTTCAGAAACTAGGATATTTCAAAAGTTTGCGAAATTTCATGAGGATTTCCAAACTTTGAAATTCCTAAATCTAAAATTTATCATAATTGGAAAGTTTCTATAATTGGAAAATTTTCCAAAATTGAGATCATGATAAAGTTTTCCGCAAAATAATTATATGATTATGTCGAACACTAACCAGCTCTGATACCACTGTTGGGACCGGGTGCATGTTGACATGGATACGGGTTCGTAATTTTTAAAATTTTATTACGTGCAACGGAAGTTTTAGCATAAATAATTTCTCAAATTATTTTAACCACGTATCTAGCATGCAACCTTATGATGTGTGGACATGATCATAAATTAAATTTTGCAGAAAGTAAACTAATTTACTCAATACCTCGCGTAACTCGAAGTAAGGGACGAGATCCAACCGAAGCGTCCCTTGGAAGCTCCGCCTCTATTCGCGTCCACGCCGAGTTCTCTTCGGGATGACTTCGCAAATCCACGAGTTTCGTGCCGACAAGAACTACTAGATTCTCCAAAGGCACGACAAGAATATCAAGAGAGAGAGATGGAAACTAACCACTAAGTAACGGAATCAAGATTCCGTGGGAAGGAAGGAGTTACGACCCGCTTCTTCTTCTTCTTCGGCACCTTCTTGGTGGAGATGGCTCACGGCAACTAGAAGTGGGCGCCGGCCCTAGAGGGTAGTGGAGGCGCCGGCCCTAGAAGAAGGAGAGGGCGCCGGCCCTAGATGAAGGAGAAGGAGAAAAGGAGAGAGAGAGAGAGGGCTTGCTACTTGATCTCTTAATTGGAATTCAAGCCTTGCCTTGGCTCCTTTATATAGTAGCCTCTCCATTGCCAAGTCTCCCCTTTAACGAAATAAATTTTCATAAAAAATTTATCTTATAAATTTTCATATGAATTATTCCGTTATGCCAAGTTTTTTTATAACTAACTTTATAATAAAACAAACACATCTCCCCTTTTATTATGGAATAAATTTTCACAAAAAAATTTATTATATAAATTTTTTTCTTATCATGGAAAAATCAATTCATAATTGATTTTATAAAATAAAATAAACCAATCCTAGGTTTATTTTAATTTCCATGAAAATAAATCTCTTTATATAAATTTGTTTATATAAATTTTTATATAAATTTCTTTATATAAATTTATTTATCCATAATTTTATAAAACAAATCGCGCTTGATTTATTTTATAATTTAAACCAAATAAATTGGTTTCCCTCCTTGTTGTGGCCGACCAAACCAAAGAGGGTGGGGACCCTCTTTGGCCGGCCAAACCAAGCCCCTCCTCACGAATTAAACTCATTTAATTCGTCCAATAAGCCTTCAAAAGACTTAGCCATTTTAAGCTTCCGATGCGCCTCTGATAAATTCAGATTCGACTTATTTCTCTTGATTGGAAAATCCAATTTTCAACTCGTTTTAAATCCCTCGGATTACTCGTAGTGCGTGTGACTAAATAGGCTTTCGATTTATGTTGGCCATCTATAATTAACCAATTATAGAACGATCATGAGTGGTACCTAGTAGTACATCATGATCCCCAATTAATCGAAAGATCAACGGTTGACCTCAGTAATAATTTTGAAACCCTTCAGCAGCTCTAATGAATCGTGCCTCATTCCCTTCACCATCTTATACCCACTTGGTTCAGGATATGGTCTATGTGTGTCAGTCCCTACTAGGCTGAGTACGTCACACCTAGCCCATGTAACGTTCTCTCGTCCTATGGATTCTAATTACTCTCATGTATTTCAGAGATTCATACTCTGAACATGTCATGCTCTGGCCAGAGGCTTTGAGTAACAATCCGACGATAGGCCTTGGGTATACATCTCCTCGCAAGGAGTGGTGAATCCTTTGTAGGCTGTTCAAACATCTTCGGGCACTTCGGCTTATACCCAACCATCCTGGGTCCACACCTCCTTGGAGATGCTTGCTTAAGATGTTAAAGTATAAGTCTCCATGACCAAGATGACTTGAACACCGTAAGTCAAAGGAACATCGTACTTAAGCTGCAGTAAGAACTTCACTGACATGTCTATATATAGACTACCATGTGAAGTTTTACAGCCAGTCACTCCAATGAACTAGTTCCCTTAACTAGCATTCATGTTTATCTCCGGACATCCCAATGTCACCAGCCAGTGAGAATCAGCTGATTAGAGATTAACCCATGCTAGTCTCCACAGAATTGATAGTGTCCATATTTATCAATTCATCGACTAGGGACAATTTCAATACTTCACCATTGCACATGTAGAGATAATCACTAGTTGTGAATTCATCACAAATTCTCTCATGCTGTGAATTGTATTGCGGATATTGAGTAAATGAGTTTAAGATCCCAATCAAATACACAAATATGTATACTCAAATAGTGAATTTTCATTTATTAAAATAAATGTTTACAATCATAAGGCGATTGCCTTAGGACACTTCTCTCATATTACTAACAAGTTCAGCCTCGTCGCGTCTCCGCCGCACTGTTCTTCCTCTTCGCGTGTTCTTCATCTTTTCAGCTAGTTTCTTCAATCCAAGGGGCGCGACCACCTCATTTCTGTATTTAGATCAAGTTCGAGGTCACTAGGGAGTGTAATTTATGGAGGTTTTAGCTCGGAATTGGGCAAGAACAGAGCTGAGTGAGGGTTTCCTCAGCTCTGCATTTGGTTGCTTCGATTTCAGTTTCGTCCAGTTCTACATCAATCCAAGCTATCCAGAGGGGTTCCCTGGAGTGCTTGGATCATTCCCGCACCTTCATTTCAATCAGACAAGGCTGAATTGAAGAAATCGATTGGGTTTTCCATCTTGAACAGAGTTTGAGCTGGAATGGATCGCAGATTCAGTTCCCCAGTGAATTGCTGATCTTAGGGGTTCAGGGCCAGCCCTTGCGTGACGAACAAGGAGATCTTGAGCTAATGGAGTGATTGGGGTTTAGATTTCTTATTGCAATTTCAGTTTTTAGTTGTAATTTTAATTCTGCCGCAATTTCATTTCTGAACTTTTTGTATCAGCTGTTCAGTTTCGTTTACTTAATTGTTTCTGCTTAAATTTGTTTTAATTATGCAAGTTAAGTAGATTTATTTGCTTGTTAGTGAACAATTAGATTTAAATTTAGTTTGTTTCAGTTCATGTCTGCTGTTCGTATTAGTTTTTGGCTTCCTGTCTGCGCATCAATTCTGAGTTTCAATTTTAGTTCTGAATTTGCAGTTTATTTCAGATTTAGTTTATGTATTGTTTTAATTCTTGAATCAGGAAATCAGTTAGCATGCTAATGCATTTAATCTAAGATAGCTTTGCATTCGATTTCATTTCTGTATTTCTGTTCAGATTCTCCCTTGCGTTCCAATTCTGCTGCTGCGTATCAGTTCTCTGCTGCTGCGTAGCAAATTTTCTTCCTTGTGTATCACTTCAGTCTTCATTTCTGCAACTCTACGTTTCACTTCTGCAACCCTTGAGTTCAATTCTACACGCCAATAGTTTCTGAATTCAGTTTTGTTCTTTTGTGTGCAACCTTAGTTTCTGCATGTATTGCCTGCTGAATTTCTACAATTCTGCTCTCATCATTTGCATTAGATTAGTTTCTGAATGGGTTAGTTTCCTTGCTGAATATTAATGTCATAGCTTCTGAATGGTGTATCAAACGAGACCCCTAACAAATTGATTGATGTCAGCTTGTGTTTCAGCCGGTTGGTTCTGAATTTGTCAGCGTGCCAATTTCAGATTGAGTATCAACTTCATTTCTGCATTCTCCATTGTTATTGCTGCATTCTCCAATTTTATTTCTTCATTTTCGATTTCAGCACATCAAGAGGTTCTGGTTTGGTGAATCATTGCAACAGATTACAACTTGATCAAGTTGTTTCTGCATTTGCTTTGTTGCTGAAATTCTGCATTCCAACTCTGCATTGAGTTTGATTCCTGCATTTCCCTGCTGAATTGGGTTTGTTCCTGCCTTGGTCAGTCTCGGATTTGAGATTGCTTTATTCATCCTTTCAGTAAACTTCATTGACAGCCTAGCTCTTTCAAGCTGATTTGATCAGAAATAATTCCTGCATTTAGTTTCAATTTTTGGCACATCAAATTTTCTCTTTTGGCACCAAGTGTGTTCAATTGTTGCATTCATTGTCAAGTGAATGTTTCGGTTTTGATGGATAATTTCTGAAGCATAATTCAATCTGTAGTGCACCTTACAATCGAATTCAGATTTGTTTTCCAAGTCTGGCTATTTTGCATTGGTTGATTAAATCCATCATTAGTTGAGTTCTTTAGTGCCAACTCCTTGTTTAGCTCCATTAATTGAGTGGTTTTTCTTTTCATTGCATTTTCATTTCCGATTGCAACCCAAAACCCAGATTTTATTTGAAACCCAAAATTATCAACGACATATAAATACAAGCTCGAATCACACAACGTCAACTAGTCCCTAGGAAAAATACGACCTGTGGCCCCTTTACTACGTTTTTATATTTTGATTGCAAAAAGGGTTTCCAGCATTTATAAATATCTAAATTTGAGACCCACTTTCATGACATCTAGTTCGGGTCTGTCAACAGCCTCAAGATGAGGTACCTTGGTAGTGATCGGGTGAAGAAGGCACGCGTACAAACGTTGAAGAGCGTGTTTGACGGCCTCCGGATGAAGGAGACCGATACTATTGATGACTTTGCTGGCAAACTCAGCGCTATGAGCAGCAAGTTCTCCACTCTTGGTGCCACGCTTGAAGATTCCTCGTTGGTAAAGAAGTTACTCGATTTTGTCCCTGATAAATTCTTCCCTATTGTTGCTGGTATTGAGCAGTTCCACGATCTTGAGACTATGCCATTTGAGGAGACTATTGGGTGACTGAAGGCGTACGAGGAACGAACACTACGATTACGTGGCAATACCAACGGCACTGAAAGTGAACTCCTACTTATTCATGCCGAATGGCAAAAGCGACAAAAAGGGAGCAGCGTGGGCACTCCATCAGAAGGCAACGGGTGCGGGTCCAGCAGCCCTAATCATGGCAATTGGCGTGGGCGAGGGCGCGGTCGTGGTCGTGGTACGCATCATCAAGACAGTGCAGGAGGCACTAGCAGCAACAACAGTAACACTCGTGACAAGAGACACATAAAGCGTTTCAATTGTGAGAAAATGGGGCATTATGCGTCTGAATGTTACAGCAAGCGTCGAGATGATGAGGCTAACCTCACTTGCGACACCGATGAAAAGCCAGCACTGATGATGAGCGTGTCCCACGAGGAGTCTCACGCTAACCGAGAGCGGCAAGATACGATTCTGCTTAGTGAAGAAAGGTTTCTACCAGAGATGTATCGCAGCGTTAAGAAAGGAGAAGATAAAGACGTCTGGTACCTTGACAACGGTGCCAGCAACCACATGACTTGCCATCGCGAGAAGTTTCAAGAAATAGATGATACTATCATCGGGAGGGTGAGGTTTGGCGATGGATCAACTATAGAGATCATGGCAAAGGGACGGTTGTGTTCGAATTCAAGAACGACGATCAGAAGGCTCTCCACGATACTACATTCCGAAACTTTGTAGTAATATCATCAGTCTTGGTCAATTGACAGAAACTGGGAACGAGGTCCACATGGAAGGAGATACCATGAAGGTGATTGATGAGAGCAGGAAGCTCTTGATGCTGGTAAAGCGAACACAAAATCGCTTGTACAAGATAACCTTGAAGACACTCAAGCAAGTCTGTCTCCTGGCAAGCCTAGAAGATCCAACCTGGTTATGGCATGCAAGGCTCGGACATGTCAATTTCCATGACTTGCAGGTATTGGGTGAGAAGAAATTGGCAGTTGATGTGGCAATATTGCCCCAGCCGAACAAGCTTTGTGAGGTGTGTGTGATCGCCAAGCATGCAAGATTGCCGTTCCCGTACCAAGCAAACTTTAGAGCAAAGAAGCCGTTAGAACTTCTCCATGCTAATATTTGCGGGCCAATCTCACCATGTACACTTGCCGGTAACAAGTATTTTCTTCTAATTGTGGATGATTTCTCTAGGTGGATATGGGTGTTTGTATTGGCAGCAAAGAGTGATGCATTCCAGGCATTCAAGAAGTTCAAATTCCTGACAGAGAACAAAACTGAGTACAAGATCAGAACACTCCGGACAGATCGAGGCGACGAGTTTCTATCCTCGGAGTTTACTCAATTCTGTGAAAATGAAGGAATTGAGTGGCACCTCACGGCTCCCTACACCCCTCAATAGAATGGTGTCGTAGAGCGCCGCAACCGCACTGTGATGGTCATGGCAAGATCTCTCCTCAAGGGTACACATATGCCGGCAAGGTTCTGGGGAGAAGCGGTTAGGCATGCTGTCTATCTGCTGAATCATCTCCCAACTAAGGCGCTAGGAGAGCGTACTTCATTTGAAGCCTGGATGGGGAGAAAGCCACATCTTGCCCACTTGAAAGTGTTTGGTTGTGTTGCATATATGAAAAACACAACCCCTCATCTGAAGAAGCTCACCCATGGTATACTTGGGTGTCGAGGAAGGCTGCAAAGCTCATCGGTTGTTTGATCCAAGCCATGGCAAGCTACAAGTAAGTAGAGATGTCATATTTCAAGAAAATTCTGAATGGACATGGAATGCAGGTGCTAACAATGAAGAAAACTTGTCGAGTTTTATGATGCTGGATCCGCTTTACTCCGATGAGGCAATTGTTGCAGCAGACGCTAAGGCAGGGGCGGAAAATGTCATACCATCAGCAACAGCCGTGGTACCCATGACAAGAGCGTCAAGTCCATCCACTCCATCATCGAACTCAAGTCCATCCACTCCATCATCGAACTCGAGTCCATCTACACCATCATCAAACTCGAGTCCATCTACACCATCATCGAACACCCATGCAACTACCTCACCTCCGGTAACAAACACGCCTGATTCTTATGAAGGGCCAGTCCGCTATAGGTCTCTTGCCAATATCTACGCCAACACTGAGGAAGTGGTTGGTATTGATGAAGAAGAGGAAGAGCTGATGATGGTGGTGTCTGATGAGCCAATAAGTTATCAAGAAGCTGCAACTGAGGCTTGCTGGTACGAAGCAATGGAGGAAGAACTGTGATCTATTGAGAAGAACAAGACTTGGACCCTAACTAAGCTCCCATTAGGCCGCAAACCTATCGGCCTAAAGTGGGTGTTCAAATTAAAGAAAGATTCGGTGGGGAAAGTCATTAAGCATAAAGCAAGATTAGTGGCAAAAGGATATGTACAAAGACAAGGCATCAACTTCAAAGAGGTATTTGCACCTGTCACTAGACTTGACACTATTCGAGTTATTCTTGCGCTTGCAGCAAATCAAAGCTGGGTGGTACACCATCTAGATGTGAGGACAACATTTCTTAACGGAGAGTTGGAAGAAGAAATATATGTCAACCAACCGGATGGGTTTGAGGTATAAAATCAAAAACATATGGTGTACAAGTTATCTAAAGCCCTCTATGGACTGCGGCAGGCTCCACGAGCTTGGAACATACGGCTAAACAAGAGTCTGGAAGAGCTCGGTTTTAAGAAATGTACTCAAGAGCATGCAGTATATACAAGAGGTGAAGGAGGAGCAACTATACTTGTTGGAGTGTATGTCGACGATCTCATCGTGACAGGAATTAGCACAGAAAAAATCAACAAGTTCAAACAACAAATGATGGCAGAATTTGAGATGAGTGATTTGGGCCTTCTCTCTTACTACTTAGGGATTGAAGTGGAGCAACAGAAGAGCCGAATTTTAATTAGACAATCAGCTTATGCCAAGACGATTCTATCTCAGTTCAAAATGGCAGACTGCAATGCCACAAAACATCCAATGGAACCCAAGGCACAGCTGCATAAAGTCTTGGAAGGGACTCCAATTAACGCCACGGAGTATAGGCGCATCATTGGGTGTTTGAGATATTTGTTACACACACGGCCGGACCTTCCATATTCTGTCGGAATGGCGAGCAGATACATGGAGAGGCCTACAATCATGCATCAAAAGGTGGTCAAACAGATTCTCAGGTATTTAAAAGGTACAATCTATTATGGACTTGTTTACATAAAGGGACCCCAGGAAGTTGATGTATTCGACTACTCAGATAGTGATTTAGCCGGCGATCTTGATGGAAGGAAAAGCACAAGTGGGATGACTTTCTATTTTAATGAAAGCTTGGTGTCTTGGAATTCACAGAAGCAGAAGACAGTGGCCCTTTCATCTTGTGAGGCAGAGTTCATGGCAGCCACGACTGCGGCCTGCCATGCCTTGTGGTTGAGGAGCCTTGCCAACGAATTAACCGGTGTAAAGCCAAAGCCGGTAACTTTGTTTGTTGACAACAAATCTGCTATAGCTCTCATGAAGAATCCGGTATTCCATGGTCGAAGCAAGCACATAGATACAAGGTTTCATTTTATCAGTGAGTGTCAGGAGTGAAGTTAGCTGTCATGCGACAACTACTAGCCGTCCGTGATTTACAGCCATGTCAGGATTAGGGGGAGCAATGTGAGAAAATAAATAATCCTGACATTATCATATTTTAATTTCATTTTATGGTGATAATTGTTATGGCTTAGTTTTCCTATTTTTATAGATCATCCCTATTATTGTGGATCATCCCTATTTTGGTGGATCTTAGGCTCATCTCTTATCTCTTGGTGAGTATAAATAGAGCACAAGAGTGTGTAGAAAGAACAATCAAGTTTTAATAAGAATTTCTCGTTAGTTACTTTCTTCTCGCTTTTCTTCCTTCTTTCGGGTTTTTCGTTTTCTTTTTGTTCCTCTTGCATATCGGTGTGGTTCTTGGGTGCGCTATTCTTTGGTCTGGGCCAACAATAATTGGTATCAGAGCTTTGGTAGTATAGAGCAACCAAGAATCCACGTTTCCACAAAAATGTCGAGCATCCTAGCAAAAGAGAACGGCGGAGTGTCATTTCCCTATCCAATGCTAAACCCTCACAATTATGCTGTGTGGGCAATAAAGACAGAGGCAATTCTCGATAGCCAGGGAGACTGGGAGGCGGTGGAGCCAGATAAAGAAGCCCAGGTGGATGCAAAGAAGGACAAGAAAGCGCGTGCATACATCTTGCAGTGTGTCCTCGAAGACATCCTTTTCTAGATCGCAAACAAGAAGACGACGAAGGAAGTCTGGGACAGCCTCAAGATGAGGTACCTTGGTAGTGATCGGGTGAAGAAGGCACGCGTACAAATGTTAAAGAGCGAGTTTGACGCCCTCCGGATGAAGGAGACCGATACTATTGATGAATTTGCTGGCAAACTCAGCGCCCTGAGTAGCAAGTTCTCCACTCTCGGTGCCACGCTTGAAGATTTCTCATTGGTAAAGAAGTTACTCGATTCTGTCCCTGATAAATTCTTCCCTATTGTTGCTAGTATTGAGTAGTTCCACGACCTCGAGACTATGCCATTTGAGGAGACTATCGAGCGACTGAAGGCGTACGAGGAACGAACACTACGATTACGCGGCAATACCAACGGCACTGAAGGTGAACTCCTACTTACTCATGCCGAATGGCAAAAGCGACAAAAAGGGAGCAGTGTGGACACTTCGTCAGAAGGCAAGGGGCGCGGGTCCAGCGGCCCTAATCGTGGCAAGTGGCGTGGGCGAGGGCGCGGTCGTGGCCATGGTACGCAGCGTCAAGACAGTGCAGGAGGCACTAGCAGCAACAACAATAACACTCGTGACAAGAAACACATAAAGTGTTTCAATTGTGAGAAAATGGGGCATTATGCGTCTGAATTCTACAGCAAGCGTCGAGATGATGAGGCTCACCTCACTTGTGCCACCAAGGAAGAGCCAGCACTGATGATGACCGTATCCCATAAGGAGTTTCACGCAAGGTGTGGAGATATCCTAATTCCTTTTGGTCCTAACAAATAGTATCAGAGCCAGGTTGTTCATCCAGATCTAACTATGTGCGTTAAGCCTTAAATAAAGGATATGTGGGCTCCCGTGTCTTGATCAAAGAGGACCAGTTCTAGCTGCGGCTAGGTGGTGAAGTCCTAGTAGGTCAGGTGGACCGAGGGGCAGAAAGTTCTAGTATGTGAGAAAATAATTAATCCAGACATTATCATCACATTTTAATTTTATTTTATGTTGATAATTCTTATGGCTTAGTTTTCCTATTTTTGTGGATCATCCCTATTATTGTGGATCATCCCTATTTTGGTGGATCTTAGTCTAATCTCTTATCTCTTGGTGAGTATAAATAGAGCACAAGAGTGTGTAGAAAAGAAAATCAAGTTTTAATAAGAATTTCTCGTTAGATACTTTCTTCTCGCCTTTCTTCCTTCTTTCGGTTTTCTTCGTTTTCTTTTTGTTCCTCTTCCATCTCGGTGTGGTTCTTGGGTGCGCTATTCTTTGGTCTGGGCCAACAATTGGTATCAGAGCTTTGGTAGTATAGAGCAACCAAGAATCCACGTTTCCACAAAAATGTCGAGCATCCTAGCGAAAGAGAACGGCGGAGTACCATTTCCCTATCCGATGGTAAACCCTCACAATTATACTGTGTGGGCAATAAAGACAGAGGCAATTCTTGATGCCCAGGGAGTCTGGGAGGCGGTGGAGCCAGAGAAAGAAGCCCAGGTGGATGCAAAGAAGGACAAGAAGGCGCGTGCATACATCTTACAGTGTGTCCCCGAAGACATCCTTCTCCAGATCGCAAACAAGAAGACGGCTAAGGAAGTCTGGGACAGCCTCAAGATGAGGTACCTTGGTAGTGATCGGGTGAAGAAGGCACGCGTACAAACGTTGAAGAGCGAGTTTGACGCCCTCCGGATGAAGAAGACCGATACTATTGATGACTTTGCTGGCAAACTCAGCGCTATGAGCAGCAAATTCTCCACTCTTGGTGCCATGCTTGAAGATTCCTTGTTGGTAAAGAAGTTACTCGATTCTGTCCCTGATAAATTCTTCCCTATTGTTGCTGGTATTGAGCAGTTCCACGACCTTGAGACTATGCCATTTGAGGAGACTATCGGGCGACTGAAGGCGTACGAGGAACGAACACTACGATTATGTGGCAATACCAATGACACTGAAGGTGAACTCCTACTTACTCATGCCGAATGGAAAAAGCGACAAAAAGGGAGCAGCGTGGACACTTCGTCAGAAGGCAAGGGGTGCGGGTCCAGCAGCCCTAATCATGGCAATTGGCGTAGGCGAGGGCGCGGTCGTGGTCGTGGTCGTGGTACGCATCGTCAAGACAGTGCAGGAGGCACTAGCAGCAACAACAGTAACACTCGTGACAAGAGACACATAAAGTGTTTCAATTGTGAGAAAATGGAGCATTATGCGTCTGAATGCTACAGCAAGCGTCGAGATGATGAGGCTAACCTCACTTGCGACACCGATGAAGAGCCAGCACTGATGATGAGCGTGTCCCACGAGGAGTCTCACGCTATCCGAGTGCGGCAAGATAAGATTCTGCTCAGTGAAGAAAGGTTTCTACCAGAGATGTATCGCAGCGTTAAGAAAGGAGAAGATAAAGACGTCTGGTACCTTGACAACGGTGCCAGCAACCACATAACGTGCCATCGCGAGAAGTTTCAAGAACTAGATGAAACTATCACCGGGAGGGTGAGGTTTGGCGATGGATCAACCATAGAGATCATGGGCAAAGGGACGGTTGTGTTCGAATGCAAGAACGGCGATCAGAAGGCTCTCCACGATGTATACTACATTCTGAAACTTTGTAGTAATATCATCAGTCTTGGTCAATTGACAGAAACTGGGAACGAGGTGCACATGGAAGGAGATACCATGAAGGTGATTGATGAGAGCAGGAAGCTCTTGATGTTGGTAAAGCGAACACAAAATCGCTTGTACAAGATAACCTTGAAGACACTCAAGCAAGTCTGTCTCCTGGCAAGCCTAGAAGATCCAACCTGGTTATGGCATGCAAGGCTCGGGCATGTCAATTTCCATGACTTGAAGCTATTGGGTGAGAAGAAATTGGCAGTTGATGTGCCAATATTGCCCCAGCCGAACAAGCTTTGCGAGGTGTGTGTGATCGCCAAGCATGCAAGATTGTCGTTCCCGTACCAAGCAAACTTTAGAGCAAAGAAGCCGTTAGAACTTCTCCATGCTGATATTTGCGGGCCAATCTCACCATGTACACTTGCTGGTAATAAGTATTTTCTTCTAATTGTGGATGATTTCACTAGGTGGATGTGGGTGTTTGTATTGGCAGCAAAGAGTGATGCATTCTAGGCATTCATGAAGTTCAAATTCCTGACAGAGAACAAGACTGAGTAAAAGATCAGAACACACCGGACAGATCGAGGCGATGAGTTTCTATCCTCGGAGTTTACTCAATTCTGTGAAAATGAAGGAATCGTGCGGCACCTCACGACTCCCTACACCCCTCAACAGAATGGTGTAGTAGAGCGCTGCAACCGCACTGTGATGGCCATGGCAAGATCTCTCCTCAAGGGTACATATATGCCGGCAAGGTTCTGGGGAGAAGCGGTTAGGCATGCTGTCTATCTGCTGAATCGTCTCCCAACTAAGGCTCTAGGAGAGCGTACTTCATTTGAAGCCTGGATGGGGAGAAAGCCACATCTTGCCCACTTGAAAGTGTTTGGTTGTGTTGCATATATGAAAAACACAACCCCTCATCTGAAGAAACTGGACGACAGAAGCTCACCCATGGTATACTTAGGTGTCGAGGAAGGTTGCAAAGCTCATCGGTTGTTTGATCCAAGCCATGGAAAGCTACAAGTAAGTAGAGATGACATATTTCAAAAATTCTGAATGGACATGGAATGCAGGTGCTAACAATGAAGAAAACTTGCCGAGTTTTATGATGCTGGATCCGCTTTACTCCGACGAGGCAATTGTTGCAGCAGACGCTGAGGCAGGGGCGGAAAATGTCATACCATCAGCAACAGTCGTGGTACCCATGACAAGAGCGTCAAGTCCATCCACTCCATTATCGAACTCAAGTCCATCCACTCCATCATCGAACTCGAGTCCATCTACACCATCATCGAACTCGAGTCCATCTACACCATCATCGAACACCCATGCAACTACCTCGCCTCCGGTAACAAACACGCTCGATTCATATGAAGGGCCAGTCCGCTATAGGTCTCTTGCCGATATCTACGCCAACACTGAGGAAGTGGTTGGTATTGATGAAGAAGAGGAAGAGCTGATGATGGTGGTGTCTGATGAGCCAACAAGTTATCAAGAAGCTGCAACTGAGGCTTGCAGATACGATGCAATGGAGGAAGAACTGAGATCTATTGAGAAGAACAAGACCTGGACCCTAACTGAACTCCCATTAGGCCGCAAACCTATCGGTCTGAACTGGGTGTTTAAATTGAAGAAAGATTTAGATGGGAAAGTTGTTAAGCACAAAGCAAGATTAGCTGCTAAAGGCTATGTACAGCGTCAAGGCATCGACTTTGAAGAGGTTATGCATTGTTGTCATCTTCACATGGTGTTGTGTTGTCTTATCTTCATACATGTCCCCACTCAGGTTTGGGTCGTGTTGCTGGATTGGTTACATTGGAAGTGGAAAATGGAAACGCTTCACATGATGCTCTTCAACATCCCAAACTGTCTGGAGAAACTACAATACAAAATGCAGTTACAGAGGTTGCTGCCATGGTGAGGGAGAATGCCAGGAGTGAAGTTAGCTGCCATGTGACAACTACTCGGTGTCCGTGATTTACAGCCATGTCTGGATTAGGGGGGGTAATGTGAGAAAATAATTAATCCAGACATTATCATCACATTTTAATTTTATTTTATGTTGATAATTCTTATGGCTTAGTTTTCCTATTTTTGTGGATCATCCCTATTATTGTGGATCATCCCTATTTTGGTGGATTTTAGTCTAATCTCTTATCTCTTGGTGAGTATAAATAGAGCACAAGAGTGTGTAGAAAAGAAAATCAAGTTTTAATAAGAATTTCTCGTTAGTTACTTTCTTCTCGCCTTTCTTCCTTCTTTCGGGTTTTACGTTTTCTTTTTGTTCCTCGTGCATATTGGTTCTTGGGTGCGCTATTCTTTGGGTCTGGACCAACATACTTTAAAAAAGACAACCTTATTTTGCTAAAAGATCCTTCAATTATGCATGTTATTGAGTAGGAGGCAAATAATTTAGCTTGCATTACTTTTTTGAAATTAATCCCTTCAAATTCATATGCTCGGAATGGTTGTACATAACTTTGAAGCTTAATTTGTCAATCATTTTGTAAAAATGTAAATCATATTTAAATTGCCTAAATTATTGATCAATGTGAATTCAATATTGATGTCTGTCTACTAGTTCTTTTATAAAGAAGGTTTGATAGTGAACATCATAGATGTAAAGCATAAGTTTCTAATTTTGGTCAATATGATGTTTTCTTCTTGATTTCTATTTTGCATGGCCTGATTAAGTGCTTAATTATTTAGATATTAGTTATACAACCATGCACTAACATCAAATAACCAGGACAAGCACGACCTAATGATGATTTGACCAATGACTTCCAAGAATCACATTAATATTACTCAATGGTTGGTTGACAAATTTTGATCCTGAGTCTATTCTGGTGGATAGTAGATAATCTTTGTTTATGTTAACAATTGTATTGAAGTAATCAAAAGGAGTATCACACCATAAATAGGATTCTCTTGTAAGACCCAGTTACTAGATATCTCATGTCAGACTATGCTTTTGCTGACATTGGTGATTATCTTCAAATGATATTTTGGCTGACATGATGTAATTGTCAAAAGAGTTGATGCAGTGCTTCAAATTTTGGTTTAAAAACATCAAATGTTTTTGCTTTGGTTTAAAAAAATCAGTAATGCTTGGTTTCTTTAGTGGTCAAAATTTTGGAAGTTGTGAAATATACAGTTAAAGAGTTAATAAGTTGTAAGTTTTTGTTTTAACCTACACAACCCAACAGAATCATTTACACTTTGTAGATGTAGAAAAAAGTTATTTATGAATTGGTTATCTGTTTACCAAATTTGTAGTATTTGTATATTGAGCCATGCTTGGGTCTTTACAAGGGACCCCAAGCTTTTATTGTTGAAATATCTTTAATTAATGAATTTTGAGTTTTGAAATTTATTCTCTCTGTGAGATTGTTGGTTTTGGTGCCGCATGAATTGGTTTAGGGCTGACTTCTCAAATCAGTACTTTATACTTTCATTTTGTTCTGTCTCTTGGCTCCACTTTTCTTGCAACAAATCACTTTGTCTTATCACAACTTGTGACTTGTGCTAACTCTCTTCCTTCTCAAGTGTCAGCCAAGCATGCCAAAAGTATTCTGTAAGTCATATGTAGTTATCATCCCACAACCTCTGCAATGTCTTCTGCACATGGACATGTCGACCTTCTTCAACCTGGCTCTTAGCTTGCTGGTGACCTGTATAGGTCTGGTTCACTGCAGAACCTACAAAACAAGCAACAAAACATGGTTGTATTTATGTCTACATTGTCAAATTAGGTTCACTGTATAGGTCTCGATAGCTATACCCATTGACAGCATCAACCCAAGTGTCTTCCTTGTGAGAATCTCCTATCAAAATACTATCCATCAGCAGTTGTGCCTTGGAGCCCTAGTTTGCTTGATGTAAGAAGCTACCTTGCCTCTCGTCGGAGGAGAAGTTGTGTATTTTAAAGTCGTCTTTTAGTTTATTTCTCTATCATATAGTAATTGGTGATCATTACTAGCATGCCATGTGCCACCTCTGTGCTGCATCTCAATCAAAATAGGGTAGCTCATCTGTATTGGATGATCTAGTTTCATTATTTTAATTCTTGTTTGAATAATCTTTAGAACTTCATAGAACAAGAGTGGCTTCAGTTTGAGCCAATCTTCACAGAACTTATCTTCATCTAGTGTTGATGATGGTCGTTGCATTGTCTTCTCTTTTTGACTCCTAATCACTTAACTAAGCTCATATAGCCTCAGAAAGAATAACCTAAATAGTTTTCTGTTTATCATAAACAAGTTTGAATTTAATTTCGAAAATCTATACATTAGAGCTATTTCTATCTGCACAATTTGGTATGAAGACCATTGTTTGGGTGGTCTATGAGGTGCGAATAGGATTTGGTTTGTATTCCAGGTCTAGATAGCTCTCATCACGTAAGGAAGGTGTTAAACAAGTGGTATTAGCTAAAATACCTGATTCATCTTATTTGTCCCTTCTCCTTCAAAGGGAGAATATACAATAGACCGTGAGCTTATTTTTACATTTAGAAAGGTGTATCCTATATATGTACCATTTCATTTATTTAGCCCAGATTCATTTTAGGATATAAAATACTACATCATGTTAGGGTGTCTGAGTGTTAGTTTTTGTGATTGAGTTGGAATATCCAGGTTTAAATATCTGTGAGTGGCTCATTTGGAAAAGTGGTCCTATATCTCATTTTGGGACTAAAAATGTTATTGCTTGGGGAAATTTAGCTAATTTTTATTGATTAAATAGCTCTATGATTCATATGCTTATAAATTATAGTATTTCCAAATTCTTTTATTCAACAATGCTTATGATCCTCCCTTACCAAATTATATGAGCGCTGGTTATCATTTGTTAAGAAAGATTACTTTTGCCATCAGTTGTGGGACAAGGATATTGAATATGAATATTCCATTCAGCAATGGAGTCAGCTAGCTCATCTTCACATTAAAACTCTGGTATTTCCCACAAAGAAATTATAGAGCTATTATGAAAGGTTCATATTTTATCCTATATAAGCTTTATCTTTCAAATTTTGTGTTCTACTCATGTCAATGAAGTTGCAAGATGCTACTGCTGCTACAACTTATCATTTGCTACAATAATAGTATTAAATTATACACTCAATTTTCTATAATAGTCAATTTACTCAAGTCAATTTACTTATCATTTGCTACAATAATAGTATTAAATTATACACTGTCAATTTACTGTAATAGTAAATTTATAGTAATAGTCAATTTACTCATGTCAATTTACTGCAATAGTAGATGGAACTTTGGAAATTCATTTTTATTGGGCTAGGAAGGGCACAAACTCCATTCCAAATAGAAGTGTCTGTGGGCCTCTTATATCAGCAATTTCTATTATGCCAGGTAAGTCTCTGGAGCTTTGTTCTTCTTATTATCCTTCATTGTATGAAAGCTAAGAAATGTAAATGTTTTCTGAATGCTTGCAGTCTATGTTTAATATGCACTGCCTCGATCTTTATAGTAAAATTGATTATTAAAAATACAACTATCTTAATTCAAGCTAGGATGAAGTTTTATAATTGCTTTTGTACATGGATGCTTGCCGCCTTTTTTTGTCATCCTTCTCATCATTGTACAAGTGTTATTTTATGTTCATTAGTCCTTGCTGTCAGAAAATTCCTGATTACACAATATTATCAAGTATTCTTTCAGAAAATGCTAATTTATTTGATTATAATTATGTAGTAGTTTGTCGAAAATGATCAATGGACTACCCTGTGTGCTGATTTATTTTGCACATTTTATGCCCATTAGCAGAAATAATTGGACAGATGCCCTAATTACTTCTGTAAGTCTCATATTTGGTTTTATGAATTTTCTGGCAAAAATTTATTGTTTCACTGTTTAATCTACAATTGAAGGCTTTACATACTTTGAAAATAGTATTCATCATATTTGATCTTAGGCATTGTTCTTGCTGATCATGGAGGTTAACCGCAGGTTAAATCTTTTCTAAGACTCAAATTCTAGAAGCTCCAAATGAAGGTAGGTGGGAATCGTGTGATTATGCATTCTCTTTCACTTGCCATTTATTCCTTTATAGAATAGTTCTAATTTTAGCAATAACAACTATATGCAATGTTGAATGCTATAAATATCACAAGACCTTTGGTATTGAATCTGAGACTGCTCAGATTTTTTTTAACAATCTTTTCTTTCTAGTTAAACTTGTACAACTATTTAAAATTCAATTTCCTACTAGATAACTGCAAATATTGTTAATGATCATCTTTAATAACTTTGAAAACAAATGGAGGTAACATAATCTATTAGAAGAGTGGTTCAACAGAATGTTGATTATATCTGCAATATGTCACTCCTACAATTTAAAATTCAATTGGAAATCTTACTCTATATAATCTATCTCAGTGGTGTTTAGTTATTTTGCAGCCCATTTTAGTTCCATGTTAAAACTATGAGCTATATGGTGAAGGGTTTAGAAGGGTGTATTTCAGATGAATTACCAGTAATATGAGCTTAACCATTTTAATTGGTTTAAGTTATCTAGTTAATGAACTAATTTTTCTGAAGGTTGTCAGGATCGAGAACTCACCTAGAAACTAAGTTGTTCGTAGGAATTATTTCATTAGATCCTATAATTTAACAACAAATATTTTTAAGAATAATTTATTCATGTATCTTAAAATGCATATAATTTATCAATAGACTTTTGTTTGTAATAAATATGAAAGCGAACAATTTGTTAATAGCTTGGAATTGCTGATGTTGTAGCTGGTCCAAAACATTTAGCAAGATGATTTTTATTGTTCTATGTTGAGGTACATGTTCTTTTGATTTAATTTGAAGTAATTTTATTCTATCTGATTTGCTACTCTGGATAGTGTAGTTGTGTCCTTTAAATTTGCTACTAATCAACAACTTACAGATCTCTTACAACATATCATATAGAATCACTTTTGTTTTTTCTGTTTCTTTTCAATTTATTGCTATGATATGTAATATTTTCTTGTGATTTTGAGTTTATACAGACATTGCCTAACTGGGGGTAAGGAATATCACAATGATATTATAAGTAGGATATAGCAACTTTCAAAAGCATTTTCAGTATACGAGGAGGATGTTCTGGTATATTTCATTATTTCTTTTATAGACTACAATATTTGATGCCTTGTCTATTTGATCCTGCAGCCTGACTTTAGGAATTCTAGCAAAGTATAAATTTAAAAGTTAATTAAAATAATAATACTTGTTTCATAAGGTTGTTTCTTGTTGATTGGGTTTCTTTTTATTACTATGAATCCATAGAATGACATGCATTAAATTACATGTTTTTGCACAAGAGTATTTAGCGAGGCATTATGCGATAAATAATCTTTTAATTCTTTTCTTTTGTATGATTCTATTTTTTGGCGATCAAATATGATTCATTATTTCTAATGTCTCATCCAAACCATATTTGCCAAATTTTTATTTTCATGCACATTTTCAAATGTTTCAGGTGAAGCATGAGGAGCTTCTTCAGTTTGCTCAATGTGCAATTTCAGGACTAAAAGTAAATGCCGACATAACAAGGTTACCAATAGACATTTATTTATAGTTTCCTAGTTTCATTAACAGACAATAGCCTTCTATTGCAAAATGTTGTCCAAGTTATTTGAACAAGCAATCAACTAACATAGCAAGGTTGCCAATAGACATTCATTTATGGTTTCCCTAGTCTTTCGTAGACAACTTGTGTTGTATTGGAAAAAGCTTTCCATGTAATTTAAACAAGCAATGAAGCACTAGGGATTCCAAAACACTGAATTCTCTCCTAGATTAAATCCTAGTATGCAAGAACAAGTTCATCCTAGGAAAACCCATGAGGTTGTTTAAGCAATCTGAAGAAAAGATCTTTCCGTGTTCTGATGTTACGACTCAAATTGGCACATTCTTTCATTCTATTCTAGAAATCAAGGAACAGGTCCTTTGCAAAGAGGTGATATGAAGATGGGAGCTGATTTATCACATTTGGTGGGAGGCTCTTTTTCTAGATGGTGGAGATTGTCAATTTGCTGAAGCTGGCATATTTTAAGTTATTTAACCTGTGAACTAAAGAAATTTATAGTTGGAAAAATTATGTATCTACTTTATAAGGTAAGGGTGATCCAATGTGGACTACCAGAAAGAATAAACAGGTAGCAATCTATTCAAGATCCTAGGTTCAAAATCCACTTTAGTCATAAAAGGTTGAAGCTTGAGAGCTCCCACACATACAATGTCAAAAAAATGTATAGAATAAAAGTTACTAGGTTTTAGTTTGAAAATATTGAGT
>JAGFNQ010000565.1:0-178600 GCA_024364735.1 Boesenbergia rotunda | reverse complement strand
AAGACTTGGTCTTGGATTAGTAGTGCGGGAGTAGGGAAAAAATAATCCAAAATAAATCTTGTACGAATTTCGAGGTAAAATATTAAAAAAAATTATGACAAATTTTTGAAAATATTAGCTTTATCAATTTTGATTAATGAATAAAAAAAGTAAGAATTCAATGTTTGGGAGAAAATTTGCTCGAAGTAAGTTAGCACGAATTTTGAGAAAAAATATTAAAATAATAAAAAAAAAGTTTATGACAAATTTTCAAAAATTGATTATTTTATCAATTCTGACTTATATTTTAAACTCACCTACAGATATTATTTATTTGAAATAAAGATCGAGTGGTGTTGCACCAACCTCGATTAACGAGAAAGATTAAAAAAGATAAAATAATTTCGAAAATCCGAAAAACTCTCAAATTGGTGGTTGCACCAAATTTGAGCTTCCCCGCTCTGATACCACTTGTTGGATCGAGAGAAACGATAGAGGGGGGGTGAATATCGTAAAACGTTCGGATTAAAGTTAGAGAAATTTCGCAGCGGAAATTTAAATCAAACACATGCAAACACCAAGTTTTTTACTTGGTTCGGAGTCGCGGTCGGCTCCTACTCCAAGGCCCACGGTCGTTGACCGTTTTCTACGGGCAATTCTATATGTGCGCAAAACCAATTTACAAAGTATATTACACGAATAGTACAGTAAACTTAAAAGAAGCTCTTCGTTATCGATGTCCGGTGTAGATGGTATTTTCGGAGCAGATGGACGTCGTCGGCACTTGTATCTCGAGTCGGAAGGTTTCCGGAGCAGAGCGTGGGAGTAGAAGAGCGTGAATGCGTTGGAAGAATTTGTTGTTCTGAAGCCTTGGGGTCGAGGGCCCTTTTATAGCCCCTGGGGGCGCCCGGAACGTCAGGGGCACCCCCCCCCCACGTGTCATCTGATCCGAGCTCCTCTCGGTCAGCTATGATTCCTTCAAACTCGGGATCAGACTTTGACGGGGGCGCCCGGGTTGACTGGGGTGACTCTTATCTGTTGGCTTCGCTGGCTTCTGCTTCGTTGGCTTGACCTGGGGGTGCCCTGACCATCCGGGGCGCCCGGGAGCATGGGGGCGCCCGGGAGCACGAGGGTGCCCCGCCCATAAGCTGTCGAAACACTCCTTTTGCTTCATCTGTTTTGTATTCACCTTGGGAGCGCCCGGGACACTCCGGGCGCCCTAGTCAGCTGCTGCCTCACTCCTTTGAGGCTCTCTGAGCTGCAGACACTCGTTCCTTTGGTCCTGCATCCAGGGTTAGTACAAAAATAACATAAAGCAATAATATGTTAGTTTTATACAGCCTTAGCTGTCTTGGTTCTGACTTTGGGTCTCCAAAATGGAGCCCTAGGTCGAACCGACGCCTACTGTTCCCTCGGCGGGGAACGCGTCCTCACCTACTCCTCTCAGGAGAATTTACCTGATGCCAACCGGCTCCTCCGGTTGGACTTTTGCCCTGCAGTCCTTCGCCAGGTGCCTAGCTGTCCTTCGCCAAGTCTTCAGTTCCAGGCAGTCCTTCGCCTGGTGCCTAGCTGTCCTTCGCCAGGTCTTCAGTTCCAAGTAGTCCTTCGTCTGGTGCCTAGCTGTCCTTCGCCAGGTCTTCAGTTCCAGGCAGTCCTTCGTCTGGTGCCTAGCTGTCCTTCGCCAGGTCTTTGTCTCCTGGCATTCCTTCTCCAGGTGCTTAACAGTCCTTCGCTAGGGCTTTGTCTCCTGGCATTCCTTCGCCAGGTGCCTAGCAGTCCTTTGCTAGGGCTTTGTATCCTGGCATTCCTTCGCCAGGTGCCTAGCAGCCCTTCTCTAGGACTTTGTTTCTTGGCAGTCCTTCGCCAGGTGCCTAGGAGTCCTTCGCTAGGACTTTGTTTCCTGGCAGCCCTTCGCCAGGTGCCTAGCAGCCCTTCGTTAGGACTTTGTTTCCTGCACACTTGGTAAATATGTTAGATCACAAATAGTACTTAACTTTGAATCCTTTGCTAATATCAAAACAAGGTTCGATATGGTGTTTCCTGCACCAACAATATCTTGAAGGAAATACATGAACGCTCTTGCGGAAATCATTCGGGAGGACGATCAATGGCTCGAAAGGTTTTGCTCTCGGGGTACTTTTGGTCTACCCTACAAAAGGACGCCAATCAGATAATAGCTACTTGCCTCTCTTGTTAGAAGCATCAAAATCTCTCCCATCGACCAACGGAATTGCTCAAGACGTCCACCGTTGCCTACTATTTGATTAATGGAATAAGCATCGTGGGCCCCTTTCCGATCTCCCCAACGCATAAAAGACGTTCTTTTAGGTAGCGGAGGATTATTTCTCCAAATGAGTAGAAGAAAAGATCTTAGCTCTGATCACTAACATGATAAGCAGGGATGCTCTTGCGCTTCTTTCAAGCACAAATCTTCAACACTCAATAAACGTATACTTCCTATAATTGGACTTTCTCTCGCCAAATATGAAAGCTCGTACTCGAACATTTGTTCTACACTCTCAAGCACGAATCTTCAACTTCAAGTGTTTAACTAATTATAATCCATGCAACGTGGAGACAAAATATATAATCAATTAAAATCATTGTTAATAATTTAGATAAAATTGGGCATTCAGTTTGATAATACATGATCATAACTCATATGGATTAAATGCTAGCTCGATATTTTTCATGACATATTATCCTCTCATGAAATACTTAACATTTACAAAATTTGCATTTGCAAACATACTTCGTCCACTTGATGCGCGATGTTTCGGGAAGCCATGCCCAAGAACAGATGGATTATGCCAGCCACGGCTAATAATAGCATGGTAATTGTCGTCGTTGGCCTGTCCCTCCCCCAATGGCTTCAATCAATGTCGGAACCGAAATTCCTCTAAAATTTTAAGACAAAGATCATTGCAGAAATTTTCCACCAAAGATTTGCTTTGGATTTGGCTCCTTGCCTCAACAAGTACCTCGCCGGCGGCATTTCATGAGACGCCGCCTGGTTTTGAGGCCAGCCATGGCGAGACTCGGCAACAAGCACATCATCGGCTGCAGCAAAATTCGCTACTGGATCCTACTCCCCATTTTCTGCGCCTTCCTCGTCACGGTTTCCGGTGTTTTGTGGTTCTTCTTAATCCTCTATCCTAAGAATTCCGAGGAACTTGTAGTTGTCGTTGGTACGCCAGTCGAGCTGCTTTCATCCCATACTTCGCTACCTCCACATCTACGTCCGCCGCCGCGGCCGCCTTCACCGTTGACCCCTCCTCTGCGGTCGCCTCCACCACGGCCAAGGCAGCAAGAACCACGACGCTCCATCGTCAAGGAAGATGATCGCTGCGCCGGGCGTTACATTTTCGTTCACGACCTTCCGCCCGAGTTCAACATCGAGATGCTCCAACATTGCCGGACGCTAAGCCGGTGGACCGATATGTGTCGGTACACGTCCAATGCCGGGCTCGGACCCAAGCTTGGGAAAAATGGCAATGTCTTCTCCGGCCGCGGATGGTACGCCACAAATCAGTTCGCCCTCGACGTTATCTTCCATAACCGGATGCGGCAGTATGAGTGCCTCACAACCAACTCTTCCCTCGCAGCTGCCATATTTGTACCCTACTATGCCGGCCTCGACATCGCGAGATACCTCTGGGCTCCAAACACCGCGGCGGTCCGCGATGCAACTCCTCGGGAGCTATTCCGTTGGCTCCGGTCGCAGCCGGAGTGGGCGGCCATGAGCGGACGGGACCACTTCATGGTAGCAGGACGGATCACATGGGACTTCCAAAGGCCGACGGATCACGACGATGACTGGGGAAACAAGTTGATGCTTCTCCCGGAGGCCCAGAATTTGACGGTGTTAGCGATCGAGTCGAGCCCCTGGAAGAGAAATGACGTCGGAGTACCTTACCCGACCTACTTCCACCCATCGACGGATAGCGAGGTACGAGCATGGCAGGAAAAGATGCGGCGGGCACGGAGGCCGTGGTTGTTCACCTTCGCAGGCGGAGCACGGCCAGGCGAGACTGCGTGGATGCGCAACGAGGCAATGGAGCAGTGCCGGCAGTCGCGACAGTGCAAGTTGCTGGAGTGCGACATCGGTTACAGCAAATGCCACTCGCCTGATAGCGTGATGCGGATGTTCGAGCGTTCCGTATTCTGCCTCCAGCCACAGGGGGATTCATTCACACGGCGGTCGACGTTCGACGCCATGGTGGCCGGGTGCGTGCCGGTCTTCTTCCACCCAGGGTCGGCCTACGTTCAGTATCTATGGCACCTGCCGAGGAACTACAATAGGTACTCGGTGTTCATCCCGGAAGACAAGGTGAGGGAGGGGAAGGTGAGGATCGAAGAGGTACTGAAGAAAATTAAGAAGAAGGAGGTGAGGGCGATGAGAGAGGAGGTGATAAGGATGATCCCGAGGTTGGTGTATGCGGATCCGAGAGCAACACCGCCAGGGGTGAGGGACGCCTTTGATGTGGCAATTGCCGGCGTGATCGAAAGGGTGAGGGATATTAGAAGAAGAAAAGCTGTGGTTTTCAAAGAAAGGGAAACATGGAAGTATGCACTGGTGGGGAGGGAGAAGGAAACTGCAGGGTGGGAGCATTACTTCCGCAAAGGGAGGAATATTTAACATTAAATATTCTAAGCATGCATGCAGGGGGGAGATTCTTCAAGTCGAGGTTGCATCCAAGTTGCTCAAATTAATGCATGGCTTCGATCGGGTGGAGATGCATACTAAAGACTCCCATGTAGCAAACATACATATATTTTTTGTATTTGTTTTAACACTTGGGTTTCTTCCTCGGTCATTTTGTAGATAAAGTAGTTGCAGTGTTTTGAAATTCCTTTTTATCATTATCTAAAAAAACAAAGATGGAGAAAGTGAAATGAAACTGCTGATTCACCATCTTACATCATCTTCTGATATATAGTGATCATATACAAAACATCCGAACTTAGCTACATCATGATTAGTCCGTCAACAATAACCGATCGAGCTTATAATTAACTAAATTTTTAGTATTTGGCATACACCAACTAGTACTTGAATATAGAAGAAATTAATCTTAGAAGCCCCCTTACCAATTCTGCCATTAATGCCACCGCGAATCATAACATCAACATCCATTTGAATATTCTAATCTTACAAGCGACAAGTTATGCAAATGACGCTTTTATCCCACTATACTGCTGCACCTCACAACCACAACTAACTACCTACGAACTACTTTGATGTCTGCCATAACAATCGTACTAAAAAGTAAGAACGAAGCCTTTTATATAAACTAATTCCACTATCCCCCGTGATGTTTGCTCATTTAACACATTAACCTCCAAGCTTCGAAAAGTTTTCCTTCATCATGCACTTGCAGGTGGACAAAAGGTAATGAGATATCTTGACGCCCTGCACATGTTCAAGCTAGAAGCGTCGTCGTAGGCGAAACTATACGCGCGGGGGCATATGGCCTTGAAGAGGTGGGAGAATAGCGTGGGCTTGCAGATTGCCGGCGACGCGTAGTCCCCACGGCAGCAGTACTTGTCGGCTCCCAGCGCCAGGCAGGCACTCTTGCACCCCACCGCCCTCCCGCCCTGCCCCTTCACCTCGAACTTGCTGGGGCAGCAGGCGTTCAGATCCACCTCGCACCCTGCAACTCCACACCCCACTCCGCCTCCCACCGGAGCCACCGTCACCGGCAGGTTGAACCCGTCCACCAGGCTCACGTCGTAGTAGTGAAGGGGGGAACGATCGGTGCCGAAGGTCACCTCCACCACCGTTGCCGGAGGAGCCCCGCCCGCGCCCTTGCACTGCAGCACCCCGCCACAGTCTCCCGTTTCGCAGCGCCCTCGGCCGAGGCCGTCGAAACTGCAGCCTTGGCGGCCCCAGATCCGCCCCGACCACTTGTTTGGCACCTCGAAGACCGCCTCCTCGCCCACTACCAAATGGAAGCCTCCGTCCTCAGGTGATGGGTGTCCGGCGCTGCCGAGGACGCCCGGCCACACGCTGTATTTGCAGTTGTTCACCAGGATCAGCTGGATTCCATCTAAAACAAAGCAAGAATTAAAACAGGGACGATTATGGGCAACGAGGCCGCAATTAATTCTTAATGTTCGATGAAATACCAAGCGTACACGCATGAATTTCGATGTGCTACTCACCTGAGAATGCGATTGGAATGAGGAGGCAGAGGAGGAAAAGTAGCCTTGTGGAAGAAGAAGCAGGCATTTTACTCACCACTTACCGATATCTTTGTGGGATGCGATTAACTCTTCCCCGGATTCAATTAAGTAGCGTATAGGGTGGAGTGGGAAGAGTGCCGGCCTTTGATTTCGTTGCCGTCAAGCAGCGTGGCAACTGCCAATGAGCGGTTTAAAGGGTGAACATGGAAACCGCAGGTACCATAATCTGTGTCAATCCTGCTTGCTTTACTTTCTTTCTCCCGTTTCCTTTTTCTTTTTCTTTTTTTCTTTATATATATATATATATATATATATATATATATATATATATATATATATATATATATATATATATATATATATATATATATATATACCTTACTTGCTGTTGGGTTTTCTTCGAGTGTACTTATACTTCGCCAAAGCTTTTTTTTTTTAAATTAATTAGTGTAGTTCTCTCGTTTGGCATATCGAAGCTTTACTTTTATCAGTACATAATCCTAAAACAAGGTAATATGAGTTTATCTGGAGGAGAAGAAGAGAAGTAATTCCCTGGAAGCCAAATAATGGAAATGGATACGGATGCCTATATCACGTATACCTGAATCCAAGATCCAAACATTTGGAATATGGAGGAGGAGTTATATGATTGAATAGCAAAATATTTATTATTTATTTATATTTCGATAAAAAGATCATATGCTAATCCTGAATATTCTACATGATAAATTCTACAATTATTTATAAAAGATAAATCAAGAAATCAAACTCTTCATATGTGAGGATATTTTTCCGATTTGGTTATTATTTATTTTTATTGGTACTATGGTACCCAAAACATATGATTGAATGTGATTTTAATATATAAAGGAAATTAGGAAGATAATTTTTAATCTTATATTGCATGTCAAGTGGGTTGAAATTTTAGTTCTCTTTTATAGTTAGATTGATACGAACACAAAGAGAAGATGTCTCAAGAACCTACAACAAATTAAAGAAAGAGAGAAAAATTGTCTAAATCAAAAGATGGGGATGAAAGAAAGAACCTCGACCCAATGCTTTGGAAAGCACGAACCTTGGTATAGAAGAAGAAGAAGAAGATAGACGCCACAACCTTGGGATGAAAGTTGATAAGTCTTGAACGCCACAAGGGGATTCCTTGATAAGTTTTAGTTCAATGAATAACCAACAAGTGAGAGTCTCACTATGCTTGAGATTGAAATATGTCAAAAGTTACATGTTATGACCGCCAACCTCTTAATTTATAGCTATAGGGTAACCTAAAAACCCTAAAAGGCCAAAAGGGAGTTCATTTAGTAATGCCCTATGTAGACTACATAGCCATATTGAGCTCTTGAACATTACAACCCAAATAAAGCTAGAAATTGAGTCTAAATTGAGCACAAAAATCCCGCATATGCCTCTTACATAGACAAGAGTCTTATGTGACTAGTTAAGCTCATCTAAGGCTTGATTTAGGTTGACTAAGCCGTATGACTTACTCTTGGTCAATTCTTCTTCAATGGTAACTAGGACTTTCACATCTTCAATTAGCACATTAAGTGCTTCTTTCATCTTTTTAGCCTTAGCCCTTGTAATTGGGACTCCTTGGATGGATAATGAATCATCAACATCTTCTAGAATGGGTTGAGCATGATCCATATCATTAGCTTATTGGGCAACTTGTTCACTTTCTTTGACTCCATCATTCCCTCTCCCCTCAAAAGGATTCGTTCTCGAATCTTGATTACCTACATCAAAGGGAGAGAGATTAGAAACATTAAATGTGGAACTCACATAATACTCACCCGGTAAGTCAAGCTTGTAGGCATTATCATTGATTCGCGCCATGACTTGAAATGACCCATCGCCTCGTGGATGCAACTTAGTACGACGTTTAGCAGGAAATCTCTCCTTTCTCATATGAACCCAAACCCAATCACCGGGTTCAAAGATTATTTTCTTTCGACTTTTGTTGGCTTATATAGCATATTGTTTAGTCTTCTTTTTAATTTGCATCCTTACTTTCTAGTGCATTTGCCTCATAAATTCTGCTTTTCTTCTACCATCTAAACTAGCATGCTTAGAGATAGGCAAAGGTGACAAATCCAAAGGGGTTAGGGGATTGAAATCATATACAACTTCAAAAGGTGAATACTTAGTAGTAGAATGTATAGATCTATTATATGAAAAGTCAACATGTGATAAACAATCTTCCCAACCTTTTAAATCTTTTGAATGATAACTCTTAATAAAGTAGCTAAGGTTCGATTTACTACCTCAGTTTGTGCATCTGTTTGTCGATGACACGTTGTAGAAAACAACAACTTTGTTCGCAACTTGCCCAATCGTGTCTTCCAAAATAGCTTAGAAACTTTGCATCATGATCTGAAACTATACTTTTTGGTACTGTATGAAGTCGTACAATGTCCCTAAAGAAGAGATCAGCAATATGGTTACCATCATCTGTTTTCTTACAAAGAATAAAATGAGTCATTTTAGAAAATCTGTCTACGAACATAAAAATAGAATTCATACCTCGTTTTGACCTTGGTAAACCTACAATAAAGCCCATAGAAATATCAATCCAAGGTTCACTAGGAATTGGTAGAGGGTACAATCCATAAGCTAAAGATTTAGATTTTGCTTGCCTACATGTGATATACTTCTCACAAAATTTGACTACATCTCCTTTCATATGCGGCCAAAAGAAATGTTCTAACAAAACTTCTAGTGTTTTTCTCACTAGAAAATGTCCCATTAGTCTCCCACCATGGGCTTCTTGGACTAATAATTCTCTCAATGAACAATTAGACACACATAACCTATTAACTCTAAATAAAATCCCTCATGCCTATAAAACTTCCCAAATGCAGCATGTTCACAAACTTCAAATACATTTCCAAAGTCAGGATCTTTAGAATATAGATCTTTAATGTATTCAAATCTTAACAATTTAGTGTTCAAAGTAGAGAGCAAGGTATACTTTCGAGATAAAACACCTGCAATAATATTTTCTATACCTCGTTTATACTTGATCACATAAGGAAATGATTCAATGAACTCCACCCATTTCGCATGATGTCTATTCAACTTACTTTGGCTCTTCAAGTGCTTCAATGATTCATGATCAATGTGAATGACAAACTCCTTGGGCCATAAGTAATGCTTCCAAGTCTCTAAAGCCCTCACCAATGCATACATCTCTTTGTCATAAGTGGGATAGCTCAAAGTTACTCTGCTCAATTTCTCACTAAAATAAGCAAGGGGTCGACCTTCTTGTATTATTAGCATAGCTCCAATACCTATTCCTGATGCATCATACTCAATTTCAAAACTTTTACAATGTTAGGTAATGCAAATAATGTTGTAGAACATAGTTTTGATGGTTATGACTTGGCGGGATTCCTAAGTGAATATATGGTCGTCCTTGAAAAACCTCTCAGATTAAAAATTAATCCGAATGGAGACCCGTCTTCCAAATGATTGTCTCGTCATCGTATCGATCTATTCGAATTATAACATAGCCAATCTCAAAGATCCAGCCTTATAATTCGCCTAACCGATCAATCACGGAAAAGACGACGAGTAGATCGCCGATTTTTGTGATTATTATCGGGGTCCAATAATTAATTATCAAATATTAATTAACCAATTAATCAATTATGATAATTAATTAGCAAGCCACATAAAATGATAAGATCAAAGAGTGAGCCAACAGAGAAATATACCTCTCTTTACCTCGTAGTCTTCTACCTTATCTCCCTCCCCTCTTGGACATCGTGTGGGCGATGATCTACCGAGATCCGGAATCACCAAAGGCCTCCAATTAATCACCTTCTTCATAAGCCAACAAAACCCTAGCCAAGGGTCCACCGCGGACCACCTTCTCCTCCCTATTCCTTGCGCCGCCGGTCACCAAGAGCACACCAAGGCCGCCAACCACAAGGAAGCACTAGAGAGGAAGATGTAGAAGAAGAGAAACGATCCTCTTCTTCACCAAAACAACCAGCCAAACCACCTCAAGCTTGCGCCGGCCGACCACCACCTTTCCTCCCTCGCCGTACACCACAAAAGGAAGAGAACTTCTCTCCCTTTGTCTAGCAATGGTTGTCCACCGAGTGGAAGAGAAAAGGAGAAGAGATGATGGAAGAAAAGAAGAGGAAGAAGGAGATCTTCCTCCTTCACACGCCGACACCCTAGGAGAGAGAAAAGAGAGAGAGGATGTGAGGAGAGGCCTAGGTTTGGATGATTAATTCATAAGCCTTTGTTTTTTGATTTCATAGGGTATATATGTGGGATCATTTAGAATCGATAGAGGGGGGGGGGGGTGAATATCGATCGATAATTTTCGGAAAACTGATAGCAATTATGCAGCGGAAAAATTCAATGCTAACACTGTTATTTTTTACTTGGTTCAGAGTCGCGGACGACTGTTACTCCAAGGCCCACGGTCCTTGACAGTTTATGATGGGAAATTCCATATTTCGAGAAAATAGTACAAGTTTGAAGTTGAATATAGAATTAAAAAAATACAGCAATTAAAACTTTATACCGACGACCATTAAAGATCGAAGTCGCGGGTCATCGTTGGCGCTTGAGACTTGAGCACGGAGCGTTTAGAGCAGAGCGCTTGAAAGAAATTGTTGGAAGCAATTGTATTCTGAAGCAAGGGGGTGAACCCCTATTTATACTAAGTCCTTGGGCGCCTGTGTTGAAGGAGGTGCCTGACACGTGGCCTTCCCTGCGCGAACCTCCATCTGCAGACTTGGCCAGCGTTTATACCTTCAACTGGGGCGCCTGAGTTGACTGGGGCGCCTGTATCAGCATAGGTGCCTCAGATGTTGACGTGGAGGCTTGCTTCGAGTGTGCTTGGAAGAACCCTTGTCTGGGGCGCCTGTCACCATACAGGCGCCTGGGAGCAGAAAACTTTACCCTTTGTTATTGCAACCAGGGTTAGTTCCAAAACACAAATAATACATAAATAATATAAGTTTAACCACAGTTAACAGCCTGAGCTATCTTGGTTCTGACTTTGGACTTCCGAAATGGAAACGTAGGTCAAACCGACGCCTAGTGTTCCCTCCTACGGGGAACGCGTCCTCACCTACTTCTCTCAAGAGAGTTTACCTTTTTGCCAACCGGCTACTCCGGTTTAGGGTTTAGGGCCAAAAGAAATGTTCTAACAAAACTTCTAGTGTTTTTCTCACTCAAAAATGTCCCATTAGTCCCCCACCATGGGCTTCTTGGACTAATAATTCCCTCAATGAACAATTAGACACACATATCCTATTAACTCTAAATAGAAATCCCTCATGCCTATAAAACTTCCCAAATGCAGCATGCTCACAAACTTCAAATACATTTCCAAAGTTAGGATCTTTAGAATATAGATCTTTAATGTATTCAAATCTTAATAATTTAGTGTTCAAAGTAGAGAGCAAGGTATACCTTCGAGATAAAACACCTGCAATAGTATTTTCTATACCTCGTTTATACTTGATCACATAAGGAAATGATTCAATGAACTCCACCCATTTCGCATGATGTCTATTCAACTTACTTTGGCTCTTCAAGTGCTTCAATGATTCATGATCAGTGTGAATGACAAACTCCTTGCGCCATAAGTAATGCTGCCAAGTCTCTAAAGCCCTCACCAATGCATACATCTCTTTGTCATAAGTGGGATAGCTCAAAGCTACTCTGCTCAATTTCTCACTAAAATAAGCAAGGGGTCGACCTTCTTGTATTATTAGCATAGCTCCAATACCTATTCCTGATGCATCATACTCAATTTCAAAACTTTTACAATGTTAGGTAATGCAAATAATGTTGTAGAACATAGTTTTGATGGGTATGACTTGGCGGGATTCCTAAGTGAATATATGGTCGTCCTTGAAAGACCTCTCAGATTAAAAATTAATCCGAATGGAGACCCGTCTTCCAAACGATTGTCTCGTCATCGTATCGATCGATTCGAATTATAACTTAGCCAATCTCAAAGATCCAGCCTTGTAATTCGCCTAACCGATCAATCGCGGAAAAGACGACGAGTAGATCGCCGATTTTTGTGTTTATTATCGGGGTCCAATAATTAATTATCAAATATTAATTAACCAATTAATCAATCATGATAATTAATTAGCAAGCCACATAAAATGATAAGATCAAAGAGTGAGCCAAGAGAGAAATATACCTTTCTTTACCTCGTAGTCTTCTACCTTATGTCCCTCCCCTCTTAGACGTCGTGTGGGCGATAATCTACCGAGATCCGGAATCACCAAAGGCCTCCAATTAATCACCTTCTTCATAAGCCAACAAAACCCTAGCCATGGGTCCACCGCGGACCACCTTCTCCTCCCTATTCCTTGCGCTGCCGGTCACCAAGAGCACACCAAGGCCGCCAACCACAAGGAAGCACTAGAGAGGAAGATGTAGAAGAAGAGAAACGATCCTCTTCTTCACCAAAACAACCAGCCAAACCACCTCAAGCTTGCGCCGGTCGACCACCACCTTTCCTCCCTCGCCGTACACCACAAAAGGAAGAGAACTTCTCTCCCTTTGTCTAGCAATGGTTGTCCACCGAGTGGAAGAGAAAAGGAGAAGAGATGATGGAAGAAAAGAAGAGGAAGAAGGAGATCTTCCTCCTTCACACGCCGACACCCTAGGAGAGAGAAAAGAGAGAGAGGATGTGAGGAGAGGCCTAGGTTTGGATGATTAATTCATAAGCCTTTGTTTCGTGATTTCATGGGGTATATATGTGGGATCATTTAGAATCGATAGAGGGGGGGGGGGGTGAATATCGATCGATAATTTTCGGAAAACTGATAGCAATTATGCAGCGGAAAAATTCAATGCTAACACTGTTATTTTTTACTTGGTTCGGAGTCGCGGTCGGCTGTTACTCCAAGGCCCACGGTCCTTGACAGTTTACGATGGGAAATTTCATATTTCGAGAAAATAGTACAAGTTTGAAGTTGAATTCAGAATTAAAAAAATACAGCAATTAAAACTTTATACCGATGACCATTAAAGATCGAAGCCGCGGGTCATCGTTGGCGCTTGAGACTTGAGCATGGAGCGTTTGGAGCAGAGCGCTTGAAAGAAATTGTTGGAAGCAATTGTATTCTGAAGCAAGGGGTGAACCCCTATTTATACTAAGTCCTTGGGCGCCTGTGTTGAAGGGGGTGCCTGACACGTGGCCTTCCCTGCGCGAACCTCCATCTGCAGACTTGGCCAGCGTTTATACCTTCAACTGGGGCGCCTGAGCTAACTGGGGTGCCTGTATCAACATAGGTGCCTCAGATGCTGACGTGGAGGCTTGCTTCGAGTGTGCTTGGAAGAACCGTTGTCTGGGTCGCCTGTCACCATACAGGCGCCTGGGAGCAGAAAACTTTACCCTTTGTTCTTGCAACCAGGGTTAGTTCCAAAACACAAATAATACATAAATAATATAAATTTAACCACAGTTAACAGCCTGAGCTATCTTGGTTCTGACTTTGGACTTCCAAAATGGAATCGTAGGTCGAACCGATGCCTAGTGTTCCCTCCTACTGGGAACGCGTCCTCACCAACTCCTCTCAAGAGAGTTTACCTTTTTGCCAACTGGCTCCTCCGATTTAGGGTTTAGGGCCAAAAGAAATGTTCTAACAAAACTTCTAGTGTTTTTCTCACTCGAAAATGTCCCATTAGTCCCCCACCATGGGCTTCTTGGACTAATAATTCCCTCAATGAACAATTAGACACACATATCCTATTAACTCTAAATAGAAATCCCTCATGCCTATAAAACTTCCCAAATGCAACATGCTCACAATCTTCAAATACATTTCCAAAGTCAGGATCTTTAGAATATAGATCTTTAATGTATTCAAATCTTAACAATATAGTGTTCAAAGTAGAGAGCAAGGTATACCTTCGAGATAAAACACCTGCAATAATATTTTCTATACCTCGTTTATACTTGATCACATAAGGAAATGATTCAATGAACTCCACCCATTTCGCATGATGTCTATTCAACTTACTTTGGCTCTTCAAGTGATTCAATGATTCATGATCAGTGTGAATGATAAACTCCTTGGGCCATAAGTAATGCTGCCAAGTCTCTAAAGCCCTCACCAATGCATACATCTCTTTGTCATAAGTGGGATAGCTTAAAGCTACTCTGCTCAATTTCTCACTAAAATAAGCAAGGGGTCGACCTTCTTGTATTATTAGCATAGCTCCAATACCTATTTCTGATGCATCATACTCAATTTCAAAACTTTTACAATGTTAGGTAATGCAAATAATGTTGTAGAACATAGTTTTGATGGGTATGACTTGGCGGGATTCCTAAGTGAATATATGGTCGTCCTTGAAAGACCTCTCAGATTAAAAATTAATCCGAATGGAGACCCGTCTTCCAAACGATTGTCTCGTCATCGTATCGATCGATTAGAATTATTACTTAGCCAATCTCAAAGATCCAATCTTGTAATTCGCCTAACCGATCAATCGCGGAAAAGACGACGAGTAGATCGCTGATTTTTGTGTTTATTATCGGGGTCCAATAATTAATTATCAAATATTAATTAACCAATTAATCAATCATGATAATTAATTAGCAAGCCACATAAAATGATAAGATCAAAGTGGGAGCCAAGAGAGAAATATACCTCTCTTTACCTCGTAGTATTCTACCTTATGTCCCTCCCCTCTTGGACGTCGTGTGGGCGATGATCTACCGAGATCCGGAATCACCAAAGGCCTCCAATTAATCACCTTCTTCATAAGCCAACAAAACCCTAGCCAAGGGTCCACCGCCGACTACCTTCTCCTCCCTATTCCTTGCGCCGCCGATCACCAAGAGCACACTAAGGCCGCCAACCACAAGGAAGCACTAGAGAGGAAGATGTAGAAGAAGAAGAGAAACGATCCTCTTCTTCACCAAAACAACCAGCCAAACCACCTCAAGCTTGCGCCAGCCGACCACCACCTTTCCTCCCTCGCCGTACACCACAAAAGGAAGAGAACTTCTCTCCCTTTGTCTAGCTGTGGTTGTCCACCGAGTGGAAGAGAAAAGGAGAAGAGATGATGGAAGAAAAGAAGAGGAAGAAGGAGATCTTCCTCCTTCACACGCCGACACCCTAGGAGAGAGAAAAGAGAGAGAGGATGTGAGGAGAGGCCTAGGTTTGGATGATTAATTCATAATAAGTCTTTGTTTCTTGATTTCATGGGGTATATATGTGGGATCATTTAGAATCGATAGAGGGGGGGGGGTGAATATCGATCGATAATTTTCGAAAAACTGACAGCAATTATGCAGCGGAAAAATTCAATGCTAACACTATTATTTTTTACTTGGTTCGGAGTCGCGGTCGGCTCTTACTCCAAGGCCCACGGTCCTTGACAGTTTACGATGGAAAATTCCATATTTCGAGAAAATAGTACTGTTGGGACCGGGTGCATGTTGACATGGATACGGGTTCGTAATTTTAAAATTTTATTATGTGCAGCGGAAGTTTTAGCATAAATAATTTCTCAAATTATTTTAACCACGTATCTAGCATGCAACCTTACGTTGTGGAGACATGATCATACATTTAAATTTTTTGCAAAAGTAATCTAATTTACTTAATACCTCGCGTAACTCGTAGAAAGGAATGAGATCCAACCGTAGCGTCCCTTGGAAACTCCGCCTCTATTCGCGTCCACGCCGAGTTTTCTTCGGGATGGCTTCGCAAAGCCATGAGTTTCGTGCCGACAAGAACTACTAGATTCTCCAAAGGCACGACTAGAATATCAAGAGAGAGAGAGATGGAAACTAACCACCAAACGAAAAAACGGAATCAATATTCCGGGAGGAAGGAAGGAGTCGCGACCCGCTTCTTCTTCTTCTTCGGCACCTTCTTGGTGGAGATGGCTCACGGCAACTAGAAGGGGCGCCGACCCTAGAGGAGGGAGAGGGCGCCGGCCCTAGAGGAGGTAAAGGGAGAGAAGGAGAGAGAAAGAGAGGGCTTGCTTCTTAATCTCTTAATTGGAATTCAAGCCTTGCCTTGGTTCCTTTATATAGTAGCCTCTCCATTGCCAAGTCTCCCTTTTAACGGAATTCATAAGAAATTTATCTTATAAATTTTTCTATGAATTATTTCGTTATGCCAAGTTTTTATTATAACTTAATTTATAATAAAAACAATCATGTCTCCCCTTTTATTATGGAATAAAATTTTACTAGAAATTTATTATATAAATTTTTCTTATCATGGAAAAATCAATTCATAATTGATTTTAAAATAAAAATAAACCAATCCATGGTTCATTTTAATTTCCATAAAAAGAATAAATTTCCATAAATTTCTTTATATAAATTTCTTTATATAAATTTCTTTATCCATAATTTTATAAAACAAATCACGCTTGATTTATTTTATAATTTAAACAAAACAATTTGGTTTCCCTTATTATTGTGGCCGGCCAAACCAAAGAGGGTGGGGTCGGCCACACCAAGCCGTCTCCATGCGAATTAAACTCAATTAATTCGCCCAATAAGCCTTCAAAAGACTTAGCCATTTTAAGCTTCCGATGCGTCTCTGAAAATTCAGATTCGACTTATCTCTCTTGATCGGAAAATCCAATTTTCAACTCGTTTTAAATCCCTCGGATTACTCGTAGTGCGTGTGACTAAATAGGCTTTCGATTTATGTTGGTCGTCTATAATTCATCAATTATAGAACGATCATGAGTGGCACCTAGTAGTACATCACGATCCCCAATTAATTGAAAGATCAACGGTTGACCTCAGAAATTATTCTAAAACCCTTCAGCAGCTATAATGAGTCATGCCTCATTCCCTTCACCATCTTATACACACTTGGTTCAGGACACGGTCTATGTGTGTCAGTCCCCACTAGGCTAACTACGTCACACCTAGCCCAAGTAACTTTTCCTCGTCCTATGGATTCTAATTACTCTCATGTATTTAAGAGATTCATACTCTTAACATGTCATGCTCTGGCCAGAGGCTTTGAGTAACAATCCGACGATAGGCCTTGGGTATACATCTCCTCGCAAGGAGTGGTGAATCCTTTGTAGGCTGTTCAAACATCTTCGGGCACTTCGGCTTATACACAACCATCCTGGGTCCACACCTCCTTAGAGATGCTTGCTTAAGATGTCAAAGTATAAGTCTCCATGACCAAGATGACTTAAACACCGCAAGTCAAAGGAACATCGCACTTAAGCCACAGTAAGAACTTCACTGACATGTCTATATGTAGACTACCATGTGAAGTTTTACAGCCAGTCACTCCAATGAACTAGTTTCCTTAACTAGCATTCATGTTTATCTCCGGACATCCCAATGTCACCAGCCAGTGAGAATCAGCTGATTAGAGAATAACCCATGCTAGTCTCAACAGAATTGATAGTGCCCTTATTTATCAATTCATCGACTAGGGACAATTTCAATACTTCACAATTGTACATGTAGAGATAATCACTAGTTGTGAATTCATCACAAATTCTCTCATGCTGTGAATTGTATTGTGGTCATTCAGTAAATGAGTTTAAGATCCCAATCAAATACACAGACATGTATACTCAAATAGTGAATATTCATTTATTAAAATAAATGTTTACAATCATAAGGCGATTGCCTTAGGACACTTCTCTCATATTACTAACAAGTACAAGTTTGAAGTTGAATACAGAATTAAAAAAATACAGCAATTAAAACTTTATACCGATGACCATTAAAGATCGAAGCCGCGGGCCATCGTTGGCGCTTGAGACTTGAGCACGGAGCGTTTGGAGCAGAGCGCTTGAAAGAAATTGTTGGAAGCAATTGTATTCTGAAGCAAGGGGTGAACCCCTATTTATACTAAGTCCTTGGGCACCTGTGTTGAAGGGAGTGCCTGACACGTGGCCTTCCCTGCGCGAACCTCCATCTGCAGACTTGGCCAGCGTTTATACCTTCAACTGGGGCGCCTGAGCTGACTGGGGCGCCTGTATCAACACAGGTGCCTCAGATGCTGACGTGGAGGCTTGCTTCGAGTGTACTTGGAAGAACCCTTGTCTGGGGCGCCTGTCACCATACAGGCGCCTGGGAGCAGAAAACTTTACCCTTTGTTCTTGCAACCAGGGTTAGTTCCAAAACATAAATAATACATAAATAATATAAGTTTAACCACAGTTAACAGCCTGAGCTATCTTGGTTCTGACTTTGGACTTCCGAAATGGAATCGTAGGTCGAACCGACGCCTAGTGTTCCCTCCTACGGGGAACGCGTCCTCACCTACTCCTCTCAAGAGAGTTTACCTTTTTGCCAACCGGCTCCTCCGGTTGGACTTTTGCCCAATCCACCGAATCAGGTCTTCGTGCCCAATCCGCAACCAAGACTTATTGCCCAGCTTCACACACCAGGTCTTCGGTGCCCAGCACTCGGCCAGGACTTATTGCCCAATTCCTTGAATCAGGACTTCGTGCCCAGTCCGCGACCAGGACTTATTGCCTATCTCTATGTCAGGACTTCGATGCCCAGCACGCGGCCAGGACTTATTGCCTAATTCCTAGAATCAGGACTTCGTGCCTAGTGTACCTAGGACTTTTCCTGTACACTTGAGTAACATCGTTAGATCACAAGATAACTTTAACTTATGTACCCTTTGCCATTATCAAAACACAAGTTTGATCTTGGTGCTTCCGGCACCAACAATCTCCCCATTTTTGATTTATGGCAACCAGGTTCAAAAAGTTAAGTTTAAAGCATTTAAAGTACACATAACAAGCATGTTTATTTTAAGGGTAAATATTTACTAAGCTCCCCCTGAAATAGAAATTCTCCCCTTGAAGCTTTCAATGATATGTAGTTAAGAAAACTAAGTGTATAAATTTTGACCAAGTATTTTTCGAAACAAACCAAAGCATTTGCACACTTATAATGATTTTTCACTTAAAAATTATTGTGCAGTTAAAAAATTTTTTGCACTTAGAAGATAATTTTTCACTTAGAAAAGATCTGTAAAATCAGAATTTTACTTTAGACAAATTTCCCCTTAACAAGATTTTGCAAAAACAATTTCACTTAAGCCAATTTTTTTGTAAAAAATTTCACATAAAAAAATAATTTTTACTTAACCAATTTTTGAAAAAAAATTTTACTTGAAAAATTTTCACTTAACCGATTTTTGCAAAAAAAAATTTCTTGAAAATTTTTGCTTAGCCAATTTTGCAACAAAAAATTTTACTTAAAAACTTTTGCTTAGAGAAAAAATTTTGTGTACTTTCGAAAAGTATTTTACTTAAAAGATTTTGTGCACTTAAAAAGTATTTCTTAAAAAAAAATTTGTGCATTTCGAAATATTTGCTTAGAAACATGTACTTAGCAAAATTTGCTTAGAAACATGCACTTAGAAAATTTGATTAGAAACATGCACTTAGAAAAATATATTTTTGAAAACAACATCTGCACTTGAAAGTTCAACTTTACTTTTTGAAAAAAAAAAAATTGAAATTTTAAAAAATTTTACTTTCTTTTTTTTGCTCTCGCCCCCTTTGCCATATATCAAAAAACATTATAGAAATCTAATTGCAGATCAATTTTGAATCAGAGTTAGTAAAAAAAATTTAAGTATGTATTGAACCAACTCTAGTGAATTCAAGCAATAAAAAGGACCACACCAATTAAACTGAACTTGTTCGGGTCCTGTCTAATCCAGTTAGCTACTTACTAACTGTTATATAACAACAGCTTTCACTAGAGTTAGTCAGGTTAAGTGATCTGATCAAGTTAGATTTTCTAAGCTTGAACACTTTACTTGATTGCTGCTCAATTGTATTTATCGCCCCAACTACTCCAGATGCACTGACTTAAAGCATCTTGAGTCAAGGCATAGACCTAAGTATCTCAACCCAGTCTAGGTTATCAATCAAAGTACCCTAAGGTACTTGTGAGATGCTGGCTTCAAGATCTATAGGTGCATGCAATTCTAGGATTAAAGCCTAGGCTAAGTCTATTTGCGTAAAAACCCTAGTTTTAACGGGGGTAAGTTTTTGAAAAATCTAAGTTGGAAAACAATTTTAAATTTCAAGACTTAATAAAAGAAATGATTTTTCAAAAGATATTAACTGCTAATTTTTTAAAAAAATTATGAAAACATAAAAGATTTTAAAAAAACTTAGAACGCTCCTATTCTACTAAGCACAACCCTAATTGTCTTCTTAGTAAGCTAAACTCAGATTCAGGTAAGAGCTTAGTAAAGATATCAGCTAAATTATATTAGATTTTGAGTCCACATGCATAAGTACAATTTCACCCCTGGCTACGTGATCCCTAACAAAGTGATGTTTACTTCTATATGTTTGATTCGGGAGTGATGAATTGGATTCTTAGTCAGATTTATTGAACTTATGTTGTTCAAAATATAAGTTCAATAAACCTATTCTTAATTTTGATTGAAACTTACCTAGGTAGTCCTTAGTGTTCAAAATATGGACTTTGCATCCAAAAACTCTTAAATAATATAAATTAGGTAATCTATGATAATAGATTTTATAGGGTGTCTTGTTGTGTCTTCTATTAATTAAGACCCTATTTTGAATATAATAGGCTGTATTTACCGCTTCTGCCCAAAATTGATTAGTTAGGTTATATTCGTTGAGCATGGTCCTAGCGGCTTCCTGAAGGGTTCTATTCTTTCTTTCAACTATTCTATTTTATTGGGGAGTTCTAGGACATGAAAACTCATGGACGTACCTATTAATTTTATACAACTCCTCAAATTTTTGAATTTCAAACTCTCCCCCATGATCACTCCTAAGTTTTTTAATTTTTGTGTCATTTTGATTTTCTATTATTTTGCACAAATTATTAAATGAGTTAAAAATTTCATCTTTAGTTTTTAAGAACCTAACCTGTTGAGGAAATCGGCCCTAAGATGATCTGGAGGATCATGGAGTTTTGATGTGTGTGGTCAATATGGTTAAGTTAGGATTTATTATTGGACTAATATGTGTACATGAGTGTGCAGGTGTACAGGTACACATGGACTTGGTTGATGGTTTCAGGAGAAGAATGGCATGGAGGCAAGCTGGAGGCTTGCGTGTACATCCGATGGACCGTTGGATAGCTGGGATGATGATCGGAGGGATGCGGACTTCGAGGCATACGTAAAGGGTGGCATGGAGGCAAGCTGGAGGTTTGTGTGTGTTGGATCGAGAGAATACGATAGAGGGGGGGGTGAATATCGTAAAACTTTTTCGGATAAAACTTTAAGAGAATAAGCAGCGGAAATTAAAACAACCAAACGCGAACACAAGGATTTACTTGGTTCGGAGTCGCGGTCGCCTCCTAATCCAAGGCCCACGGTCGTTGACCGTTTACTGCAGGCAATTCTATAATGCGCAAAGTGTTTTACTAAGAATTGTACAGTAAGATTGCAGTAAAAGAAAAACAGAGTTACTCTTCGAGATCGACGCTCGGTATGGATCGTACTTTGGTGTGGAGGGTCGTCGTCGGCGCTTAGAATCTCGAGATCTGAGGTTTTCGGAGTAGAGCGCTTGAGTCGAAGAGCGTATTGGCATTGGAAGAATTGTTGCAGAAGGCTTGGGGGTCGAGCCCCTTATATAGGGCCCCTGGGGCGCCCGGGACGCTGGGGGCGCCCTCCAAATGTCTCCCGATCCGAAAACCCTCATCCGTAACTCAGTCAGCCCTTATCCCTCCAGGATCGGGCTCGGGGTTTGACGGGGGCGCCCGGGTTTGACTCGGTCTACTGACTTCTCAGCTTCAATCGCTTCGTTAGCTTGGACCCAGGGCGCTCGAGGCATCCAGGGCGCTCGGGAGCACGGGGGCGCCCGGGAGCAAGGGGGCGCCCGGGAGCAAGGGGGCGCCCGACCCAGTGTGCTTCCGAAGCGTTTTCTTGCTTAACTCTTGTTTGGCTTCACCTTGGGGGTGCCCGGGACCTCTGGGGCGCCCTGCCCAGCTGCTGTCCCTCTCCTTTAGTGCGTTCTGAGCTGCAGAAACTCGTTCCTTCGGTCCTGCATCCAGGGTTAGTACCACACAAACTAAAGCAAGTATGTTAGTGAATTTTACAGTCGTAGCTGTCTTGGTTCTGACTTTAGGTCTCCAAAATGGAGCCCTAGGTCGAGCCGACGCCTACTGTTCCCTTGACGGGGAACGCGTCCTCACCTACTCCTCTCAGGAGAGTTTACCTTTTGCCAACCGGCTCCTCCGGTTGGACTTTTGCCTGATGCACCTGACCAGGTCTTTGTGCCCACCTTCCGAGCAGGTCTTTGGTGCCCAGCTCCTTGCTAGGACTTCGTGCCCAGCTCCTTGCTAGGGCTTCGTGCCCAGTCCTCGACCAGGACTTCGTGCCCACCTTTCGAGCAGGTCTTCGGTGCCCAGCTCCTTGCTAGGGCTTCGTGTCCAGTCCTCGACCAGGACTTCGTGCCTAGTGTACCTAGGACTTCTTTTCCTGTACACTTAGTGAACAAGTTAGATCAACATAATATCTTAACTTTTGAAACCTTTGTCATTATCAAAACCCAGGTTTGACTTGGGTGCTGCCTGCACCAACAATCTCCCCCTTTTTGATTTATGGCAACCCGATTCAAAAGGTTAAGTTAATCAAAATAGATAAATTACTACTTTAGTTTCCTCCCTGGAAGGAATCTCCCCCTAGGTTTTTTTTCAAAGATTCGTGGGGTTTGAAAAATTTCTAAGTCTAAGGATGGAATTAGTTTTTCATCACTTAGAATATTTTTCAAAAGAAGTTTTAGAAAATATTTTCCAAAAAAAATTTTGGTTGGGCACTTGGAAAATTTATACTTAGACATTTGATTTAAAGAAGTTTTAAAGAAATTTGATTTAACAAACTTTCACTTTTTTTTTATTTTTAGAAAGTTTATACTTAGAAACTTTTCTTTATTTGAGAAGTTTGAACATAAGTACTTAGAGATAACACACATTTTAGGTCAAGTACTTAGACTCAATTTTTAAAAAAATGGTTTAAGTCAAGTACTTGGAATGTTTTGAAAACAATTTAAGTCAAGTACTTGGAAATTTTTGAAAACAATTTTAAGTCAAGTACTTGGAAATTTTTGAAAACAATTTAAGTCAAGTACTTGGAAATTTTTGAAAAACAATTTAAGTCAAGTACTTGGAAATTTTTTGAAAACAATTTAAGTCAAGTACTTAGAAATTGTTTTGAAGGCAACTTAGATTAAGTACTTTTTGAAGAAAGGATAAAGAATAAATTTTACAGTTTTGAAAAAAAATTTTAACTTTTCTCTCCTTTCCACTCTCTCCCCCTTTGCCATATATCAAAAGAAACAAAGCACTAAAAAATTGCATAATAATGTGCTATACTGAACCAATTCAAGATATAAACTAGACCAAATCAATTTGATATATCTCTGTCGGATCCTGTCTAACCCAATTAGCTACTTACTAGCTGTTATAAATAGTAGTTTTCACTAAGGTTAGTCAGTTAAGTATTCTGTTCAAGTTAGATTTTCTAAACTTGACACTTAACCTGATTACTGTTTAATTTGTATTTAGTGCCCCAATTACTGTAGATGCACTGACTTAAAGCATCTTGAATTAAGGTAAAGACCTAAGCATCTCAACCCATTCTAGGTTATCAGTCAAAAGTACCCTAAGGTGCTTGTGAGATGTTGGCTTCTAGATCTATAGGTGCATGCAGTTCTAGGGTTAGGGCCTAGGCTAAGTCCATTTTCGAAAAATCCCTAGTTTTGAAGGGGTAGTTTTTCCAAAAAAACTAAGTTGAAAAATTGATTTTAAAATTATAAAAAGATTTTGAAAATCAAAAATTATTTTAAAAACTGATTTTCAAATCGAGAAAAGTAGTAAGAAAAACAGAAGTAAGTTAAGCCTATTCTACCAAGCATAATCCTAACTGCCTTCTTAGTGAGCTGAACTCAGACTCAGGTAGGGGTTTGTTGAATATGTCAGCTAAGTTAGATTTAAAGTCTATATGCTTAAGGACTATCTCACCCCTGGCTACATGATCTCTTACAAAGTGGTGTTTTATTGTGTCGTTTGTTAATTAATACCCTATTTTCGATGTAGCAAGCCGTACTAATTGCTTCTGCCCAATATTGGTTAGCTAGGTTAAATTCATTGAGCATAGCCCTAGCGGCTTCCTGTAGGGTTCTATTTTTCCTTTCAACTATCCCATTTTGCTCGGGGGTTCTAGGGCATGAAAATTCGTATATATACCCATTTACCTTACAAAATACCTCGAATCATTGATTTTCAAACTCTCCCCCGTGGTCACTCCTAAGTCTTTTGATTTTGGTATCGTTTTGATTTTCAATTAACTTACAAAAATCATTGAATAGGTTTAGGGTTTCATCTTTGGTCTTTAGAAACCTAACCCAGGTAAACCTAGAGTAATCATCAACTATTACTAAGCAGTACCGATTTTCGCTTAGTGACTTGGCTCCATGTGAATCAAATAGGTTAAGATGCAGGAGCTCAAGTGTGGTTTGAGTTAGATCAGACTGAATAAGTTTGTGATTAGACCTGGTTTGTTTACCTTGATTACATGATTTACATATTAAGTTTTCATGGTTCTTAATTTTAGGGATACCTTTAATTAGGCCAAGTTGAGCGATTTTCGAAATTATTCTCAAATTTGTGTGACCTAATCTCCTATGCTACAGGATTGACTCTTCTAACTGAGTTAATATGCATTTAGGTACTAGTGGTAGGTTTATAGTGTAAACATTATTTTTCCTAGTGCCCTTAAGCATAATTTCTGAGTCTTGTAAGTTTCTAATCAGGCAGTTAGAGTTGGTAAAGGTAACTATATAACTAGTATCGCACAATTGACTTATGCTAAACAAGTTAAATTTAAAATCTTCAACTGAAAGAACCTTCTTAATAACAAAGTCAGATTTAAGTTCAATGTTATCTGACCCAATCACCTTGAGTGTAGCATTGTTGCCAAATGCTACTGAGCCTAGGTTTTTGAGCTTGAGTTGGTGAATTTCAATTTATCCCCAGTCATGTGTCTGGAGCACCCTCTATCCAACATCCATTGGTCCAAATCTTTATGTTCCTACACATAAAGAGTTTTGTTGATTTGGATCCAATTAGAATCAAGAATAGCCTAAATTGATTTTCACAACCTAGTCTGTCTCACCCAATCTAGGGTTCTCAACCACGTTAGCCTTATAGGTTTTGTGAGACATGTTTTAGTAGATAGAATTATTTTGAAAAATTATAATTTATTTTGAAAACTTAAATTAGTTTTGAAAACAGTTGATTTTGAGTTTATTTACAAAGATGTTTGAGTCTACAATTAACTGAAAATTTGTGTTAGATTCGAATTTGACAAAGAATAATTTGAATTTGAATTTCAAAAATTGGCTTTCAGGTCTTGGCGAGGCACTAGGCCTTCTTTGGCCGTAGCCTTATTGGATCATCAACCCGTTCCTTGTATAAGCCTTTTAATGAAATTTCATTTTCAAAATTATTTTTTGAAAAATTCTGGTCTAACTAGTTTAGGTCATGGATTAGTAGCTTTGGCTAGTTTCACCAGTCTAAAGAGACCAAGTAGAGTATACTTGACCTTATTAGAAGAGGGTTCCCTAACGTACTATCATCTCATCGCCAGCCAATACTAGGTTGTTCAAATTTCAGTTAAGTTGGTTCAGTCCTTAAACTAACCAGTCCTAAGTCTAAGCATGGTAAATTACAAAAAATTAAATAAACAAGCAATCATGCAATTTAAAACAAGAAAAGAAATTTATCTAACTATGAATATTGTTTTTAATTTGGCTCCCCCTGGACTAAAGCCACGATAATGGTTTGGCAAGATGTGAATCTTGTCCTTGGGGACCCATACGGATTTGATCCAGTTTGTTTGTTCAGGTATAGTTTGGGTACCCATGCCTGAATTTTAGGTCTGGACTGGTTCAGTATAACATAGTATGTTCTTTGTCTAGACTTGGTTCTATAGCCTAATCCGGATCGATTTAGAACCGACTTCTATTTTCCAAGAATCAAATCAAGACCCTTGCAACTAGAAGTGAATCGTTCTAAGGCTGATCTAAGGTCCTTGACTTGAGTTTTCAAAGAGGAGTTCTCTTTCTCAAGTTTTTCAACTTGAGTAGAGGTTCCTTCTTGAACCTTCTCAGTTAAGGATCTAGAGTCAGCTCCCTCTTTCAGGAGTTTTACTTCCTGTCGGAGTGATTCGACCCGGAGTTTGGCTTTCGCCAAGTCTCGAGAAAGATAGGCAATTAATTCACATAATTGATTTCTAGAAAAACCACTTACAGTGATTTCGCCATCCTCTGAAAACGTGAGTTTGCTGTCGTCCGGTTCTGATTCGGTCTCGATTTCATCCGAGGCAGTCAAGGCGAGCAAGTTCGACTGTGGGGCCTCTTCTTCTTCTTCAGAGGAAGATTCGTCCCACGTTGCTTGAAGAGCCTTCTTTCTTCTTGCTTTCTTGGCTTCGTTTAGGTTATGACATTCCGATTTGAAATGTCCCTTTTTGTTACATTCGAAGCAAGTCACACTTGATTTGTTCTTAGTTGGTTCAGCTAGATCTTCCTTCTTTCGGCTGGCCTCTCTTCTGTTGGATTGATTCTTCAATTCCGTGTAATAGTTCCGGTCAAACCTGACCAGCTTGGGTCGATCTCCTTCACTGTCTTCTGAGTCTGAATCCGACTCAGACTCGGGTTCAGGTTGAGGCTTCTTCTTGGTTGTTTTTCCAGTTCTACTTGCAATAAAGGCAATGTCTTTCTCGGCCAGTGTGCAGTTAGTCTGCTCATGTAATTCAAGTTTGGAAAAAAGTTCATCTAATTTAATTTTAGATAAGTCCCTTGAAACTTTGTATGCATCTACCATAGATGCCCACAACGTGTTTCTTGGGAAAGCGTTAAGGGTATACCTGATCAGGTCGCGGTTTTCTACCTTGTGACCGATTGTGTGAAGTCCGTTCATCAGTTCCTGAATTCTTGCGTGAAGTTGTTCTGCAGTTTCACCGTCGTTCATCTTGATTGTGTACAGCTTGTTCAGTAGTAAGTCCCTCTTGCTGATCCGGGTGTCGGAGGTTCCTTCACACAACTCAACTAGCATACCCAAGAGTTCTTTTGCACTGTTGAATGGACCTACCCGGTTCAGCTCCTCTTTGGTTAGACCGCATTGAAGCGTTTGAGTTGCTTTAGCGTCAGCTTCAAATTTTCTTTTGAGGGCGGTATCCCATTCAGTGTAGGATTGTTGTACTCCGTCACCATTCTTCGAAATTTCCAGTATGGACTGGATTATTATCCACATGCCCACCTGAATTTTCAGGTTGACCTCCATCCGACTTTTCCAGTAGGAGAAGTCCTCCCCACTGAAAAGCGGTGGTCTTGCGGTACTGAAGCCTTCTTGCATGGCCATTTAGGATTTACTGAAAAGAGAGAGAAACGAAAAAATATCCCAAGAATTGGTCTTGGATTAGCAGTGCGGGAAGAAAAGAAATTATCGAGTGGTGTTGCACCAACCTCGATTAACGATAAAAATTCGATTGAAAAAAAATTCGAAGAAAATCCAAAAAAAAGATTCTCAAATTGGTGGTTGCACCAAATTTGAGCTTACCCGCTCTGATACCACTTGTTGGATCAAGAGAATATCGCAAAACTTTTTCGGATAAAACTTTAAGAGAACAAGCAGCGGAAAATGAAAACAACCAAACACAAACACAAGGATTTACTTGGTTCGGAGTCGCGGTCAGCTCCTACTCCAAGGCCCACGGTCGTTGACCGTTTACTGCGGGCAATTCTATAATGTGCAAAGTGTTTTACAAAGAATTGTATAGTAAGATTGCAGTAAAAGAAAAACAGAGTTACTCTTCGAGATCGACGCCCGGTATGGATCGTACTTTGGTGCGGAGGGCCGTCGTTGGCACTTAGAATCTCGAGATCTGAGGTTTCCGGAGTAGAGCACTTGAGTCGAAGACCGTATTGGCGTTGGAAGAATTGTTGCAGAAGCCTTGGGGGTCGAGCCCCTTATATAGGGCCCCTGGGGCGCCCAGGATGCTGGGGGCACCCTCCACGTGTCTCCCGATCCGCAAACCCTCATCCGCAACTCGGTCAACCCTTATCCCTCCAGGATCGGGCTCGGAGATTGACGAGGGCACCCGGGAAGCAGGGGGCGCCCGGGTTGACTCGGTCTGCTGACTTGTCGACTTCAATCGCTTCGTTAGCTTGGACCCAGGGCGCCCGAGGCATCTAGGGCGCTCGGGAGCACGGGGGCGCCCGGGAGCAAGGGGGCGCCTGACCCAGTGTGCTTCCGAAGCGTTTTCTTACTTAACTCTTATTTGGCTTCACCTTGGGGGTGCCGGGACCTCCGAGGCGCCCTGCCCAGCTGCTGCCCCTCTCCTTTGGTGCGTTCTAAGCTGCAGAAACTCGTTCCTTTGGTCCTGCATCCAGGGTTAGTACCACACAAACTAAAGGGTATGTTAGTGAATTTTACAGTCATAGCTGTCTTGGTTCTGACTTTGGGTCTCCAAAATGGAGCCCTAGGTCGAGCCGATGCCTACTGTTCCCTCGACGGGGAACGCGCCCTCACCTACTCCTCTCAGGAGAGTTTACCTTTTGCCAACCGGCTTCTCCAATTGGACTTTTGCCCGATGCACCTGACCATGTCTTCGTGCCCACCTTCCGAGCAGGTCTTCGATGCCCAGGTCCTTGCCAGGACTTCGTGCCCAGCTCCTTGCCAGGGCTTCGTGCCCAGTCCTCGACCAGTACTTCGTGCCTAGTGTACCTAGGCTTCTTTTCTTGTACACTTAGTGAACATGTTAGATCAACATAATATCTTAACTTTTGAAACCTTTGCCATTATCAAAACCCAGGTTTGACTTGGGTGCTGCCTGCACCAACAGTGTGCGCATCCGAGGGACGGGGGCCAAAGTTGAAGAGGGCGTGAAGGTAACAGTCAAGGCAGCTGGTGAAGACTCAACCGGGTTGTGAGGGTCTGAATATGAGTGTTTGTACTAAAGGGCTAAGCCGGGAGGGTTTGAGTGCGGAGAGACATGTACTCGGGAGTGAAATCCTAGGCTTAGGTGTGTACCAGTCGACTGGAGAAAGGGCAGTCGACTGGTGTTGACTGGAACAGCTGGCAAGATTAGAACGTTGTACGGCAACGGTCGAATCTAAGTGGGACCAGTCGACTACCCCAGGGGCAGTCGACTGGTAGCGGCTGTTTCAGATTCGAGCCCTATTTAAAGGGGCTCGTTTCATACTTTCGTTTCTTGACGAAACTCGCTTGGGTAATGTGAGTTAGTAGTCTTTTGTGCCCAGATAGTGTCCAAAGTGTTGTGGCGAGGTTTCTCCACCCACAAGGAGCGATGAGGGCTAGCTGGAGGTTATCCAGGGATTGATCCACCGACGGATTCTTAGATTAGTCACCCGTCCGGGGTGGATACCAAGTAAATCGGTTTGTTAGCATTGTTCTGTATTATTAGTTTTATTTTATTTGTATTTCCGCTGCGCTAACAATTTTGTAGAGAACGACAAAAAAGTGCTATTCACCCCCCCTCTAGCAACTCTCTTCGATCTATCATAACCCAGGTAAATCTAGAGTAATCAATGATTACTAAGCAGTGCCGATTCCCGCTTAGTGACTTGGCTCCATGTGAATCAAAGAGGTCAAGGTGTAGGAGCTCAAGTGTGGCTTAGGTTAAGTCTGACTGGGTTGGTTTATGAGTTGACTTGGTTTGTTTGCCTTGTTGACATGAATTACAAATTGTATTGTCAAAGTTCTTAATTTTAGGCACACCTTTAATTAATTCAAGTTGAGTTATTTTTGAAATAAATTTGGTATGGGTGTGGCCTAGTCTTCTATGCCAAAGATTTGTTTCTTCTAATTGAGTCAGAAAATATTTGGGTACTACGGATAGATTAATTGTGTAAACGTTATTTTTCCTACTACCCTTAAGAGATATTTCTGAATCTTGTAGATTCCTAAAAAGGCAGTCAAAGTTGGTGAAAATAACAATGTAACTAGTATCTCAGAGTTGGCTAATGCTAAGCAAATTGAACTTGAAATTTTCAACCAATAACACTTTCTTAATGATAAAATCTGAGTTAAGTTCAATGTTACCTGGCCCAATTACTTTAAGTGTAGCATTGTTGCCAAATGCTACTGAGCCTAGTTTTTGAACTTGATTTTGGTGAACTTCAATTTATCCCCAGTCATGTGTCTGGAGCATCCACTATCTAACATCCACTGGTCTAAATTTTTATATTCCTACACATAATGTATGTTTTGATTTGGATCCATTTGTGTAGAGGTTTGAATAGTTTGAATTAAATTTCACTACCTAGTCTGTCTCTCCCACATCTAATGTTATCAAGCATGTTGACCTTATAGGTTTTTGTGAGACAGGTTTTCAAATATGAGTTTAATTAATTTAGAAAAATATTTAATTAATTTTTTTAAAAAAATGTTAAGGTAATTTGAAAAATGTAGAGTTTTGAAAAATGTTGAATAATTTTGAAAATGTTGTAGAGTTAATTTTGAAAGATGTAGAATTAATTTTGAAAGATTATTAACTTGAAAAAATGTTGAACCTAAGATTTAATTAAAAATTGTGTTAGATTTAAATTTATCAAATAGTAAATTGAATCTGAGTTTCGATAATCGACTTCCAGGTCTTGGCGAGGCACAGAGGCCTTCTTTGGTCGTAGTCTTATTGGAGCAACAACCCTTTCCTTGACAAAGCATTTTACTGAAAGTTCATTTTCAAATTACTTCTTGAAAAATTTTGGTCTAATTAGCTTAGGTTTTGGATCGGTAGCTTCGGCTAGTTCCACCAGACTAAATAGACCAAGTAAGGTACGCCTTACCTCACTTGACCTTATTAGAAGGGTTTTCCTAATGTACTATCATCTCACCTCCACCTAATACTATATTGTTCAAGTTTTAAGTAAGTCATTTGTCCTTAAACTAATCATTCCTATGTCTAAATAGAATAATAAAATTTGGAAAAATAAAATAAACAAGCAGTCAAGCAATTAAAAAAATATCTACTTATAAAGATGGTTTTTATATTAGCTCCCCCTAGACTGAAGCCTCGATAAGGGTTAGGCAAGATGTGAATCTTGTCCTTGGGGATCTAATATTGATTTGGTCCAGCTTGTTTATTCAAACATAGCTTTGGAACCCATGCTTGGACTCGGGTTCTAGGTTGGTTCAATACTGAATAATAAGAATGTTGTTGCGATTTGGTTCGATAGCCTAATCCGGATCGATTGAGAACAGATTTCTATTTTCCAAGAATCATATCAAGATTCTTGGAACCCGAGGTGAATCATTCCAATGCGACTCTGAGTTCCTTGACTTGAGTTTTTAAGGAGGAATTCTATTCCTCAAGCTTTTGAACTTGAGTTGAGTTTCCTTCTTGAACTGGTTCGATCAAGCAACTCGAGTTGACTTCCTCTTTCAGGAGTTTTACTTCCTATCGGAGGGTTTCAACCCGGATGTTGGCTTTCGCCAATTTGTCAGACAAGTAAGAAATTAAATCATAAAGTTCGGATCCCGGATAACCTATTACTGTGATTTGTGCGACCTAAGAGATCGAAAGATTTACGGTGCCGACATCCTCGTCTGGTTCTGATTCCGTTACGGAGTCGATGTCTTCCAAGGTGGTCAAGGCGAGTAGATTCGAGTGCGGAGATTCTTCTTCTTCTTCCGAGGATGATTCGTCCCTGGTGGCTTAAAGAGCTTTCCTCTTCCGAGCCTTTTTGTTCTCTTTCAGGTTGGGGCACTCTGATCTGAAATGTCCCTTTTTGTTGCACTCGTAGCATGTTATTTTACCTTTGTTCTTCAGGCTCGTTTAGGGTTCAGATGGATCTTCCTTCTTCCGATTTGACTTCTTCTTATTCGTTTAGTTTTTGAGCTCCTTGTAGTAGTCGCGAGCTAACCGGACCAGTTTTGGATGATCCTCTTCATCGTCGTCTGATTCTGAGTCTGAGTCGGACTCGGATAGTGGTTAAAGCTTCTTTTTCTGAGATCTTCCTGGAGTTTTTCCTGCAACAAACACAATACTCTTCTCGACCAATACAGTATTAGTTTGTTCGTGTAATTCTAACTCCAAAAATAATTCGTGTAGCTTTATTTCGGAAAGGTTCCAGGAATCCTTGTAGGCATCCACCATAGATGCCCACAATGTGTTCCTTGGGAACGAGTTTAGGGTATAGGTCATGGTTTTCGACCTTGTGACCTATTGTGTGCAGCCCGTTCATCAACTCCTGGATCCTTACGTGGAGTTGTGCTGCTAATTCATCGTCGTGCATCTTTATCGTGTAGAGTCTGTTGAGTAACAGATCCCTTTTGCTGATACGTGTATCAGACGTACCTTCATGCAGTTCGATGAGTTTGTTCCAGAGTTCCTTCGCGCTGCTGAAGGGTCCGACACAGTTCAACTCTTCTTTCGTCAAGCCACATTGTAATGTCTGTGTAGCTTTTGCGTCAGCCTCGATCTTCTTCTTGAGTGGTCCATCCCACTCTGTGTAGCCTTGCACCTCACCTTGTGCATTCATGTGTATCTCCAGTCCAGACTGGATGATGATCCACATGTTCACCTGAGTTTTCAGGTGGACCTCCATCCTACTCTTCCAATAGGAGAAATCTTCTCCTGAGAAGAGTGGTGGTCTGGCTGTGCTATATCCCTCTTGCATGGCCATTTAATGTTCAAATTGAAAAATTTACAACCAAAAACTTGTCCCAAGACTAAGTCTTGGATTAGTAGTGCGACAGAAAAAACAGTAATAAGAAAAATCGAGTGGTGTTGCACCAACCTCGATTAACGAGAAAAATTACAAACGAAAAATATTAAAAATTCTAAAAATCCCAAAAATCACTCAACTGGTGGTTGCACCAGAATTGAGCCACCCGCTCTGATACCACTTGTGAGATCGTTTAGAATCGATAGAGGGGGGGTGAATATCGATTGACAATTTTCAGAAATCTGAGAGCAATTATGCAGTGGAAAAATTCAATGCTCTAACACTGCTATTTTTTACTTGGTTCGGAGTCACGATCGGCTCCTACTCCAAGGCCCACGGTCCTTGACCATTTACGATGGACAATTCTATATTCCGAGAAAATAGGTCAAGTTTGAAGTTGAATACAGAATTAAAAAAATACAGCAATTAAAACTTTATACCGACGACCGGAGAAGAATGAAGATCGGAGCCGGGGGTCATCGTTGTCGCTTGACACTTAAGCACGGAGCGTTTAGAGCAGAGCACTTGAAAGAAATTGTTGGAAGCAGTTGTATTCCGAAGCAAGGTGGTGAACCCCTATTTATACTAAGTCCTTGGGCGCCTGTGTTGAAGGGGACGCCTGGCACGTGGCCTTCCCTGCGCGAACCTCCATCCGGAGACTTGGCCAGCGCTTATCCCTTCACTGGGGTGCCGAGCTGACTGGGGCGCCAGTAACAACACAGGCACCTCAGATGCTGACGTGGAGGCTTGCTTCGAGTGTGCTTTGAAGAACCCTTGTCTGGGGTGCCTGTCACCATACAGGCGCCTATTCAAACAGGTGCCTGACTTCATTCAGGCGCATGGGAGCAGAAAACATTATCCATTGTTCCTACAACCAGGGTTAGTTCCAAAATACAAATAATACATAAATAATATAAGTTTAACCATAGTTAATAGCCCGAGCTATCTTGGTTCTGACTTTGGACTTCCGCAATGGAACCCTAGGTCGAACCGACGCCTAGTGTTCCCTCCTACGAGGAAAGCATCCTCACCTACTCCTCTCAGGAGAGTTTACCTTTTTGCTAACCGGCTCTTTCGGTTGGACTTTTGCCCAATCCACCGGATCAGGTCTTCGTGCCCAGTCCACGACCATGACTTATTGCCCAGCTTCACTCACCAGGTCTTCGGTGCCCAGCCCTCAGCCAGGACTTATTGCCCAATTCCTCGAATCAAGACTTCGTGCCCAGTCTGTGACCAGGACTTATTGCCTAACCCTATGTCAGGACTTCGGTGCCCAGCCCGCGGCTAGGACTTATTGCCCAATTCCTAGAATCAAGACTTCGCGCCTAGTGTACCTAGGATTTTTCCTGCACACTTGAGTAACATCGTTAGATCACAAGATAACCTTAACTTATGAACCCTTTGCCATTGTCAAAACACAGGTTTGATCTATGTGCTTCCGGTACCAACAATATATAGAGCTAAGGTAGGGACCATGAAGAGGAGTTGAGTCTTGTCCCGCTAATGGATCCAAATCCGATCAATTAATGGAGATCCATTCCACTAAAGGATCTCCATTAAACTTCCTCACCAACACCTATATTTTCATATGGGCTCCACCTATTATGAGTACATCCATCTCCCCGTGTTTAAAATATCGAATGCCTGTCGATTAATTTAAATTACTAACAATTTTAATTAATCAACTTGTAACTCCTTGACTAGCACCACTCATCCATATCATCATGTTGGATCAAATCCACCTGCAGGGTTTAACATGATGAACCTTATAAGCTCATCAAGGGGGCATCATCTTCCCGATTCACCAAGACACGAATTCCGTCTATAATCAACGACACACCATGTAAATAATATTATTTCCCAATGTATTGAGCTTATCAAGTTAGCAGAATAAATCTCGCCCATTGGTAAATCAAAGAAATAGAATACTAATCACATGTGCCCGTTATTATATCAGGATTTAGAGATTGTACTCCATAATAAACCAAGGTTCGATCCAATTATGATGTCAGTACAAATTGTATCACCTCTATTTTGGTCCTGCTCAATGCACACAAAGTGCACTAGTGGAATTCTATAGTTAAGACAAACCACACCTAATTACATTACAACCATCCCGATAATTTGTCCAACTCCATCTTGGTTGTGAGCCTCTACTTATACTATGCAAGGGACTAATAACATGATCTTCTATGTGTCACCACACATCATGTTATCTATAATGCAGAGTATGAGACTGTTATGCATATACTAATTTAAACATGCAACTGTGTTGTTGTGATTCTCTTTTAAAATGTAGATGTTCATATAAAAAGATAAGTCTTTTAGTATACATCCTAACAATCTCCCACTTATACTCAAAGACTCTGCTGTCCTCACACTGCCATACATCTGACTCCCATATCCTCCACATGTCGATCAAAAGCTCTCGCTGGAAGGGTCTTAGAGAAAGGATCCGCCAGGTTATCCTTCGATGCAATCTTGGTGACAGCTACTTCTCCTCGCATTACGATTTCTCGTATCAGGTGGTACTTGCGCTCTATGTATTTACTCACCTTATGGGCTCGTGGTTCCTTTGAGTTTGCAACTGCACCACTGTTATCACAAAAGATTGTGATAGATCTTGGCAAACCAGGAATCACATCCAAGTCCATCGTAAACTTCTTGAGTCATACAACTTCGTTGGCTACCTCTGAAGCTGCCACATACTCAGCTTCCATGGTGGAGCCCGCCACGTATTTTTGCTTGACACTCCTCAATTACTATGGCTCCACCTCCTAAAGTAAACACAAACCCCGAGGTAGACATACTTTTGTCCCTGTCCAACTGGAAATCTGAATCTGTATAACCCACAGGGATCAATTGGTCTGCCCGGTAAATCAGCATATAGTCCCTAGTCTGTCTCAGGTATTTCAGTATATGATTTACCGTAGTCCAATGTGTTGGTCTAGGCAGCACCTAAGTCAAACTTGGGTTTTGATAATGGCAAAGGGTTCAGAAGTTAAGATGCTATTGTTGTCTAGCATGTTCACTGAGTGTGCAGGAAGAAGCCCTAGGTACACTAGGCAAGAAGTCCTGGAAAAGGGCTGGGCAAAGAAGTCCTGGTCAAGGACTGGGCAAGAAGACCTGACCGGAAGTCCTAATCGAGGACTGGGTACGAAGTCCTGGCAAGGGGCTGGGCATCGAGCCTGACTGGAAGTTGGGCACGAAGACCTGGTCAGGTGGATCGGGCAAAAGTCCAACCGGAGGAGCCAGTTGGCAAAAGGTAAACTCTCCTGAGAGGAGTAGGTGAGCATGCATTCCCTGTCGAGGGAACAGTAGACGTCGATTCGACCTAGGATTCCATTTGGGAGACCCGAAGTCAGAACCAAGACAGCTACGGCTGCAATCATTACTTACTATGTTTTTGGGACTAACCTTAGTTGCAGGGTCGAAGGACTGATCGTCTGCAAGTGAAGGTTCTTCACTGGGCCTAAGCGCCCGAATGAAGTCAGTCGCCCGTAAGGATACGGGCGCCCAAGAGTGAAGGCAAATCCCAAATTATAGCTGCGAAGCCACTGAACCAAGGTGGATCAGGCGCCTGTGAGGTCACAGGCGCCCCCATCAGCTCAGGCGCCCAAGTGGGGAGGATAAGCGCTGACTGAGCCCGCGGATAAGGATTCACAGATCGGAGGGCACGTGTCAGGCGCCCTCAACCCATCAGGCGCCCGATAGAGCACTATAAAAGGGGCTCGACCCCAAGGCTTCAACAACACAATTTCTCAACGCTCCACAGCATTTCGTTCAAGCGCTACACCCCGGCAAACTCTGACTTCGAGATTCCAGCGCCGACGACGACCCTCAACTCTGAAATATAATCCACATCGGGCGTCGGTAACGAAAAGTGTAGCTATTTTCATTTCTTGCAATATTCCTGTACTCAACTTATAAACTATTTTGCGCGATTATAGTATTGACCAAAGTCAACGGTCAAGAACCGTGGGCCTTGGAGTAGGAGCCGACCGCGACTCCGAACCAAGTAAAAATCTTGTGTTCCTGTGTGCATTTAATTATTTCCGCTACGTTTTCGCTCTTTATTCTATCCGAAAAGTTTTAACGATATTCACCCCCTCTATCATTTTTCTCGATCCAACACGTGGTATCAGAGCGGGTGGCTCAAATTTGGTGCAACCACCAATTTGAGAGTTTTTCGGATCTTACGATTTTTTTTCTTTTCTTTCAAAAATTTCTCATTAATCGAGATCGGTGCAACACCACTCGATCGTTTTTTTATTATTATCTTGTTCCCGCACTACTAATCCAAGACCAAGTCTTGGGATAGAATTTCTCTTTTTTTTAGAAATCTTAAATGGCCATGCAAGAGGGTTTCAGCACAGCCAGACCATCACTTTTTGGTGGAGAAGACTTCTCCTACTGGAAGAGTCAGATGGAAGTCCACCTGAAAACTCAGGTGGATATGTGGATCGTAATCCAATCTGGTCTGGAAATCCCCAAGAATGATGAAGGAGTGGCACAACATTACACAGAATGGGGCGCCTCGTTGATGAAGAAGATCGAGGCTGATGCAAAAGCAACCCAGACACTCCAATGCGGACTAGCCAAAGAAGAACTGAACTGGGTGGGACCCTTCAACAGTGCGAAGGAACTCTGGAGTAAGTTGATCAAATTGCACGAAGGCACCTTCGATACAAGAATCAACAAAAGGGACCTACTGTTGAACAAATTGTACACAATCAAAATGAACGAAGGTGAGTCAGCAGCCCAGCTCCACGCCCAGATCCAGGAGCTGATGAACGGTCTACACACAATCGGTCACAAGGTAGAAACCGTGACCTTATCAGGTATACCCTAAACGCCTTCCCGAGAAATACTTTGTGGGCATCTATGGTAGATGCTTACAAAGTTTCTAGGGACCTTTCCAAAATTAAATTAGACGAATTATTTTCTGAACTAGAATTACATTAGCAGACTAACTGCACCTTAGCCGAGAAAGGTATTGCTTTTCTTGCAGGAAAGCAAGAAAAAGGTGACTAAGAAAAAGCTTCAACCTGCACTCGAGTCTAACTCAGACTTAGACTCAGAAGACAGCGAAGGAGATCGACCCAAACTAGTTTGGCTAGTCCGGGACTACTACAAGGAGCTGAAGCATCAGACCAATAGAAGAAAAGCCAACCGAAAGAAGGAAGATCCAGCTGAACCATCAATGTCAAAGACCAAATCAAACGTGACCTGCTACGAATGCAACAAGAAGGGACACTACAAATCGGAGTGCCCTAATCTGAAAGAAGCCAAGAAGACAAGAAGGAAGAAGACCCTTTAAGCCACGTGGGACGAGTCTTCCCTTGAAGAAGAAGAAGAGGCTCCACAATCGAATCTGCTCACCTTGACTGCTTCGGAAGAGATTGACACTGGATCAGAATCAGAGCCGGATGACGGAAAGCACACAATTTCGGAGGACGTGAAAATAACTGTAAGTGGTTATTCTAAAGTTGAATTAGCAGAATTAATTGCTTACCTATCTAGTAACTTGGTGAAAGCCAAAATCCGAGTCGAGTGCCTCCGACAGGAACTAAAACTCCTGAATGAGAGAGCTGACTCTAGATCTTTGACTGAGAAGGTTCAAGAAGGAACCTCTGCTCAAGTTGAAAAGCTTGAGAAAGAGAACTCCTCCTTGAAAACTCAAGTCAAGAACCTAGCTTAGAGCGGCGTTAGAACGATTCACTTCGGGTTCCAAGGGTCTTGATATGATCCTTGGAAAATAGAAGTCCGTTCTAAATCGATCCGGGTTAGGGTATCAAACCAAGGCTAGACAAAGGTCATACTATGCTGTATTGAACCAATCTAGGCCCAAAGTTCAGGCATGGGTACCCAAACTTTGCCTGAACAACCAAGCTGGACCAAACTAGTATTGGATCCCCAATGATAAGATTTATATCTTGCCTAATCATTACCATGGCTTTAGTCCAGTGGGAGCCAACTTAAAAATAATTTTTATAGTTAGATAAATTCTTTTCTTATTTTAAAATTGTATGCTTGCTTGTTTATTTATTTTCTGCAATTTACCATGCTTAGACCTAAGACCGGTTAGATTAAGGACTAAAACGATTAACTGAAATTTGAACAACAATGTATTGGGTAGAGGTGAGATGATAGTACGTTAGGGAAGCCATTTTGGCGAAACTAGCCGAAGCTACCGATCCAAGACCCAAACTAGTTAGACCAAAATCTTTCAAGGAGTAACTTGAAGATGGATTTTCAATAAAAGGCTTTGTCAAGGAAAGGGTTGATGATCCAATAAGGCTACGACCAAAGAAGGCCTAGTGCCTCACCAAGACCTGGAAGCCGATTATTGAAAACCAAATTCACTGTACTATTGTCAGATTTGAATCTAACATAGATTTTAATTAATATTAGATTTAACCATATTTTTTCAAAAATAAAATTTAAAGAATAATAAATTGTTTTTAAAATTAATCTAACTTTTCAAAATTAGTCATGGTTTTTCAAAATAAATTTCTTACTTCTATTAAAACCTGTCTTACAAAGCCCATAAGGTTAACATGATTGGTAACTTTAGATTGGGTGAGACAGACTAGGTTGTGAAAATCAATTTAGGCTATCCTTAATTCTAATTGGATCCAAATCAACAAATTCTTTATGTGTAGGAACATAAAGATTTGGACCAATGGATGTTGGATAGCGGATGCTCCAAACACAAGACTGGAGATGAATTAAAATTCACCAAACTCAAGTTCAAGAACCTAGGCTCAGTAGCACTTGGCAACAATGCTACACTCAAAGTCATTGGGTCAGATAACATTGAACTCAAATCTAATTTTGTAATTAATAAGGTACTCTTGGTTGAGAACTTTAAGTTTAATTTGCTTAGTATAAGTCAATTATGTGATACTGGCTATGTAGTTACCTTTACCAGCTCTGACTGCCTGATTAAAATTTGCAAAACTTAGAAGTCATGCTTAAGAGCACTAGGAGAAATAACGTTTACACTATAAACCTACCCATGAACCTAAATGCTTCTTAACTCAGAAGAATCAAACCTCTGGCATAGGAGATTAGGTCACACTAAATACCAATTAAACAGTAATCAGGTTAAGTGTCAATCTTAGAAAATCTAACTTGATTAGATCACATAACTTGACTAACCCTAGCGAAAGCTACTATTTATAACAGTTAGTAAGTAGCTAACTGGGTTAGACATGACCCGAAAGAGAAAATTTAAATTGATTTGGCCCAGTTTATACTAAGTTTTGGTTCAGTACAGCACCTTACTTTTATTACACATTTTTCTTGCTATATATTTTTTTTGATATATGGCAAAGGGGGAGAGATTGGAAAGGAGAGAAAAGAAGGTTTTAAAATTTAATTTAACTTTTCAAAATTAATCTTTTACAAAACTTCTATCTCCTTTTTCAAAAAAGTAAAGTAATTCAAAATCACTTTGGAAAAATTTTCTAAGTGTTATAAATTCAAAATTTTGCTTGAAAATTTTTCTAAGTATTAAAACAGCTTAAAATTTTTTTTCTATGTGTTAAAACTTTAGAAGCAGTTTAGAAAATTTTTTAAGTACTTAACTTAAAATTGTTTTCAAAATATTCTAAGTACTTAATCTAAATTTTTTTCTGGTGCAAAATTTTCTAAGTGTTTCAAAATTCCATTGAAAATTTTCTAAGTGCTAAAGCAAAAACGTGTTGGAAAATTTTCTAAGTGCCTAACTCAAAATATTTTTAGAAAATTTTTCTAACTTAAAAATCCCGTTTTGAAAATCTTCTAAGTATTGAAAAACTGAAAAACTTTTCAATTTTAGAAACAAAGACTTAGAAACTTTTTCAAAAACCCCATGAATGTTTGAAAAACTCAGGCCCATCCGATGGGTCGTCCGATGGGGAAGTACACACACTCTTTAATAACTTTCTATAATCTTTTCTAACCTAGTGATCCGCAGAACAAGCCCATCCGATGGGGAGGAAGACACTCAGAGCCGACGCACAGACTTGTTTGCATCACTTGTCATATTGTATTGGAGGGCACGGGACCCTTAGGGTTCCTCTCCCATTTAGTTATTTAATTTGAGGAATTTTCATGCACACACACAACAAGCACATAACCAAAGCAATAAATAAGAAAAATCCTATATTTTTTCAACTATCATGGCCTTGGTCTCCAATGTGCCTCCAGTCGTATCGTCACCTCGTCCTCTCCTCCCTACACCATGCACAAGCCACCATTGAAGGGATCTCCGAGCCAAGATGACTAGCTACTTATTTACAACCATCGATCCTATACTCCACGAAGAAGTGTACATAAAATCTAGATCGAAAGTAAATAAAAGTTCGGCTAAATATGTGTCATATTTAATTACAAAAATTAAATACCTATCTAGCCTCGTCAACCCCGAGAATTTAATTAATTACAATAATACACAATCAATCACATATAACCATTATTTAAGCCTTGATAAGTTAGAATCTAGTGCCTACAACAAAGAGTTAGTCTACGCACATCCACAGATCATCCAGCAAAAATAAAATATATGATAATGTGCAAAAAATTAATCAAAGCCTAAACACACAAAATCGAAAACCTCAGCTTGGATACCAATTGATGGGTATGGCTTGGTGGGTTTCCTAAGCGAATACCTGGTCGTCCTTGAGAGACCACTCCATGTCTACGGATTAAAAATTAATCCGAATGGAGACTCATCTCCCAAACGACCATCTCGTCATCGTATCGATCGATTCGAATTATAACTTAGCAAATCTCAAAGATCGAGCCTTGTAATTCGCCTAACCGATCGATCGCGGAAAAGACGACGAGTAGATCATCGATTTTTGTGTTTATTATCAGGGTCCAATAATTAATTATCAAATATTAATTAACCAATTAATCAATCATGATAATTAATTAGCAAGTCACATAAAATGATAAGATCAAAGAGGGAGCCAAGAGAGAAATATACCTTTCTTTACCTCGTAGTCTTCTACCTTATATCCCTTCCCTCTTGGACATCGTGTGGACGACGATCTACCGAAATCCGGAATCACCAAAGGCCTCCAATTAATCACCTTCTTCACAAGCCAACAAAACCCTAGCCAAGGGTCCACCACCGACCACCTTCTCCTCCCTATTCCATTCACCGCCGGTCACCAAGAGCTCACCAAGCTCGCCAACCACAAGGAAGCACTGGAGAGGAAGATGTAGAAGAAGACGAAGAAGAGAAACAATCCTCTTCTTCACCAAAACAACCAGCCAAACCACCTCAAGCTTGCGCCGCAACCTTGCACCACCAACTCCCCTTACGTCAGCCGACCACCACCTTTCCTCCCTCGCCGCACACCACAAAAGGAAGAGAACTTCTCTCCCATTGTCTAGCAGTGGCTACCCATGAGTGGAAGAGAAAAGGAGAGAGATGATGGAAGAAAAGAAGAGGAAGAAGGAGATCTTCCTCCTTTACACGCCGGCGTCCTAGGGGAGAGAAAAGAGAGAGAGATGTGAGGAGAGGCCTAGGTTTGGACGATTAATTCATAAGCCTTGGTTTCTTGAGTCCATGGGGTTTATATAGGGCTAAGGTAGGGACCATGAGGAGGAGTTGGATCTTGGCCCGCTAATGGATCCAAATCCGATCCATTAATGGAGTTCCATTCCACTAAAGGATCTCCATTGAACTTCCTCACCAACCCCCATATTTTTATATGGGCTCCACCTATTATGAGTACATCCATCTCCCTGTGATTAAGATATCGAATGCCTATCGATTAATTTAAATTACTAACAATTTTAATTAATCAACTTCTAACTCCTTGACTAGTACCACTCATCCTTATCTACATGTTGAATCAAAGCACCTGCTGGGTTTAACATGATGAACCTTATGAGCACATCAAGGGGGCATCATCATCCCGACTCACCAGGACATGGATTTCGTCAATAATCAACGACACACCATGTAAATAATATTATTTTCCAACTTACTGGGCCTATCGATTTACCAGAATAAATCTCGCCCATTGGTAAATCAAAGAAATAGAATACTAATCACATGTACCCGTTATTATATTAGGATTTAGAGATTATACTCCATAATAAACTGAGGTTCGATCCAATTATGAAGTCAGTACAAATTGGATCACCTCTATTTTGGTCCTGCTCAATGCACACAATGTGCACTAGTGTAATTCTATAGTCAAGACAAACCACACCTAATTACACTACAACCATCCTGATGGTTTGTCCAACTCCATCTCGGTTGTGAGCCTCTACTTATACTATGCAAGGGACTGCTAACATGATCTTCTGTGTGTCACCACACACCATGTTATCTACAATGCAGAATATGAGACTGTTATGCATATACTAATTTAAACATGCAACTGTGTTGTTGTGATTCTCTTTCAAAATGTAGATGTTCCTCAACAGTCTTGGATCCTTGTGTGAGACATTGTAATCGTTGATATAAATTCCGATAGTAATATGTTGGAATGAATCTCTTTCTCATAATAGTTTTCATTTCCTCCCAACTGCCAATGGGTCTTTCTTTGTTTCTTCTCCTGCTTAAAATAATTTGATCCCACCAAATAATTGCATAATCAACAAATTCAACGACAACGAGTTTTACCTTCTTCTCTTCAGAATAGTTGTGATAATCAAATACTAATTTCACTTTCTTTTCCCACTCCAAATAGGCTTCAGGATCACTTTTGCCTTGAAATGAAGAAATCTTCATCTTGATATTTCCCAAGTTTCTATCAACATAATCATTCAACCTTCCTCTTCTACCTCCAACTCTCGCATGACCTGATCTGCCACTTGAAGCTCTATCATCAATGTACTCATATACACCATCATCATCATCAACATGGCCACCATGGTTATATGGTCTAGCACTTCGTAAAGAAGCTCTACCAACTTGGCTATGTTGCAATCTAGCAATTATAGCATCTTGTTTCTCTAATATGTCGATAATCTCATTAAAATGGATTTCCATGCATTCCAAGTGTTGTCTCAAAGCACATTGATCAAGTGATTCTCTAGGTCTTGCTTCTTCTCCACTTGTCGCCATCAACCTGTTTCACTCAAACACTCTAACTCACGAATGTTAGCTCTTTAAAGAACTTAGAATTGAGGTAATTCCCTGTAAGCATTCATGGACAGTGAAAATTCCCAAGGATGTTAGGATAAAAGATAGGAATTGAAGACAAAAAAATGTAAATTGCAGAATTGAAAACTTGAAGTAAGTGCTAAAAGGAAATTTGCCAGAATTGAATATAGGCAAAACTGAGGATAATGCGGAATTGAAAGCTAACTAAACTTGAATTAAAGAGATGAAAGAAAAGTTGTCAGAACTTAATCTAGGCTACCAAAATTAAATCTAGGCAAACATTAAAGGAAATGAGAGTACTGGAAATAAGAACTTAAAGGAAAGTCGCCAGAACTTAATCTAGGCTGCCAGAATTGAATCTAGATAAACTTTAAACGAAATGAGAGTACTTGAAATAAGAACTCAAAGGAAAGTCACCAGAATTTAATCTAGGCTGCCAGAATTGAATCTAGGCAAGCGTTAAAGGAAATGAGAGTACATGAAATAAGAGCTCAAAGAAAAGTCGCCAGAACTTAATCTAGGCTGCTAGAATTGAATCTATGCATGTTTTAAAGGAAATGAGGAAAATAAATTTGAAAACAAAGTCTCTACTTCCTTTTTTTCACCGTCTTTTGTTGCTTCCTTTTTTTCCTTTTCGGCTTGTCTTGCTTTGTTTTATTTTCTTTTTTTGGCCAAAATCCAAAAAAATTTCCTCCTCTATCCTTTTTTTTAAGAGTAACAAAGCAAATAAGACTTGCTAAGTAAATGAAAATGAACAAAAAATAAGATAGAGACTCACGAACATAAAGAAAAGGATAACCAAATCGATTTAGAAAAACTAAGGCTCTAATACCAAATGATGCGAACCCAAAGAGAAGATGTCTCAAGAACCCACAACAAATTGAAGAAAGAGAGAAAGATAGTCTAAATCGAATGATGGAGGATGAAAGAAAGAACCTCGAACCAATTCTTAGGAAAGCATGAACCTTGGTATAGAAGAAGAAGAAGAAGATAGACGCCACAACCTTGGGATGGAGGTTGATAAGTCTTGAACGCCACAAGGGGATTCCTTGATATGTTCTGGTTCAATGAAGAACCAACAAGTGAGAGCCTCACCATGCTTGAGATTGAAATATGCTAAAAGTTACATGTTGTGGCCGCCACCCCCTTAATTTATAACTATAGGGTGACCTAAAAACCCTAAAACCCCAAAAGAGACCCATTTAGTAAAGGTCTATGTAGATTACATAGCCATATTGAGCTCTTGACAACATTACAACCCAAATAAAGCTAGAAATTGGCCCTAAATTGAATCCATAAATCCCACATATCCCTCTTACATAGACAAGAGTCTTATGTGACTAGTTAAGCTCATCTAAGGCTTGAATTAGGTTGACTAAGCTGTATGACTTGCTCTTGGTCAAACCTTCTTCAATGGTAACTGTTCTGGAAGGAATCGACGTCGATGGCCTGTCACCGAGGTTCAGCCCATGCGGATGTTGACGGGAGGGGAGGAACTTTGCGCCCTGTGAGATCAACACGAGCATTAGGGGAACACACCGAAGGTTGTCCGGTGGAGCCCACTCTAACGCTCAAGTCAGTACCTCGATGGATCAAAATAGAAAGCAGAAAAATATGCAAGTAGTAGAGAGTCCGTACCCCCTTACCGGAGGGGTTGGATTACCTTTTATACCTATAGCGTCTGCCTTGCCGCGTCCCAATGATCAATGCCACATCCCCCCTTTGGCGGTTACTGGATAGCCCTTGAAACGGTCCACGCTGTCATTATGCGTTTCGACCCATTGCGACATTAATGGGTCATGATGACTCCGTGATATCAGGGATGCATATCCATAGATCCGCAATGGAAGGGGAGTCGTTGCTTAAGGTCGAAGGCAGCTTGGCTCCACCTCCCTGAGGTGATCTCGAGGTCTTTTGGCCCGGGCGATCGCTGGCACTCTACTTTCCCGAGGTGATCTCGGGACCCAACTTCCTGGGGTGCTCCCGGAAGGGGTTTTCAGATTTGATCTTCCAGGGCTTGTTTCCCGAGGGAGGCCCTGATAGCTCTGAAAGGAGAGTCGCTCAGACTCGTTGCATTTTGCCATCTAGCTTCTTCGTCCCATGTGCCCACCACAGGCTACTCAACCCCATCATAAGCCCCTCCCTTCAAGTCTGATCAAAGGAAGTGTGGCTGACTGATCGGACTAGTGTGGTGGTGAAGAAGTTGTATCCTGGGGGGGTCCTTGCACTCGTTACTGCTCCCTTAGTAGTTATACGGGGTCCTAGGTTTGTAGAGGTTGCCCCGGGTCCCTAGGGAATCCCTTTCCAGTTCTGTCCTTCCCGAAAGACTTCTATGGGTTTTGAGGAACCGTCATGATACCTGCCCCTCTGTTATAAAGGCGTATGGTGCTCTTTGATGGTGACAAGGTCCTTCCGCAAATGCCCCATCGCCACGTGCTTCAATGACCCTCTTCACGACCTCTTACTGACGTGTGCGACTGTAGCTGGCTCACATCAGATGACTATCTTTGGCATAGTCCCGATATAGCAGTTTCTTGCTTTCCACGTGTTTCTTCCCTATTGAGTTTGCGTAGGCGGCTTCCTCGGTATAAGAATGAAAGGCGAGGTCGTTCGGCCAACTTCTGATTTAGTTGCTGAGTGCACCTCGTCTCCCTCTTCTTCTCTAAGACCTCTCTTGAATGTAAGTAGTTTGCCTCCTCCGTGTCTTTTCCCCTTAGGAATCATGGAAGGTTACCGAGCGGAGTGGTATTAGTCTGCCTCTTTGAGAGTGAGACCGAAGGTTCTGCAGGTGGCCATTGAGGCATACGACATCCCGCCTGAGATGGCGGTGGTTATCCCCAGGGTAGACTAGACGCCAGTGGAGCCTCCCGCAGGCTTTTCTACCTTCTACTTGGGGCAAGTAGAGTCAGGGCTCCATTTTCCCATTCCCCCTTTCTTCATGAATATAGCCTACTATTTTGATATCCCCCTTCACCAGATGGCTCCCAATGACTTTGCTCAGATGGGGGGGGGGCGTATATTGTCTTCAAGCTCTTTGACCTCCCCCTAACCCCTCGTCTCTTTCATTCTTTCTTCATTTCGATCGGCTCCCGAGGGGTCTTTAGTTTTTCGGCGCGTCCGGGTCATAGGTTTTTACGAGGGTTCCCTTCTTCACACAAAGGGTGAAAGGAGATGTTTTTCTTCATCCAACTGCCTGCGTTGCCCTTCAGTCCTCTTCGGTAGATAGAGGCTCTACTGACTCCTCCCTTTCTAGGGGAGTTTCTCTAGAGTCTTGCGTACCAGCACGCTAGAAATGTACTCTCTGACATGAAGTTCAGTGGTCCTGGACTGTGCAGAGTGAGGAGCTCATGTACCTGATGGGCCTTAGCCCCAAAGTGACCCGAATCAGCCCCAGCCTCGGTATGTTCATCTTTTTCATCAATGCTCATTAGTTCTAACTGATGTTTCCTTGTATGGCTATTCCAAAGGAAGTCATATTCTCTAAGGTGATGGGCTGACTTATCAAGTGGGAGGAGGCCAACAAGGAGGCGCTGACTCCTCCCCCGGCTATTCCGGATGCAGCCCCCATGTCTGCCAAGTCCTCGGAGGGGACCGCTGAATCGTCCCGCAAGTCTACTTCGCCCGGAAGGGCAAAGGCTACTGTTGCATCCCCCCTGTAGCGAACCAAGGGCTTTCCGACCCGTTGGTTCATCCTCAGGAAGATTCTCCTTCGGGGGGTGACTCTACCCTAGTTGTTGTTCAATCAGAGGGGGTCAACGAGGGGTCCTCCCCCCTCCTATCGCCCCCAACAGTTCAATTCGCTGGTCAACAGAAGATACGAATTCCGGAGGGCTCGGGCCCAGATCGAAAAAGCTGCGCTCTGATGGCCCCAACCCCCTTCCCTCAGTCCCTGAGGAGGCAATTTCTCCTTCTGAGAGTGACGAATCCATTCTCGTATAATCCCCTGATCCGCCGGCCACAGTTCCGAAAGCAGGCGTCATGACCCCCGGCTCTCCCTTAATTGACCCGGCTGAGGCTTCGCAGGGTAAGTGTAAAATACGGCAATTCAAAAATCTGGACCAGAAAATTTTTTGAGATTTTTTCGGATTGAGTCTAGGGTTTCCGACTCGTTAGGTGAAGTTTCGGGGAGTTAGATGGAATAAAATTATACATTTTGAGGGCATAAGGGCTAGTAAAGCAAACTAGGGGAGTTAAATGTTAAAAATCAGAAATCATAAGGGTTTAGTGTGGAATGGAAAAAAATGAGAGGCTTTTCTGCAAAAAGACCCCCTCCCCCCTTTATTGCATCTTCTTCCCTCGTGCCCTAGCCGCAGCCAACTCCAATTGCACCGACGCCTTCCTCCCCTCGCGTGCCCTAACCGCAGCCAACGCCCACAGCCGACTCCTTCTTCCTCCCTCGTGCCCTAGCCCAACCATGCTTGAGACTTCCTCTCCCCTAAGCTTCGCGAATCCATCGTCGCGCCTCCCTCTTCCGTGCTCTCCTCCCTCGAGATCACATGGACACTGTCGACTCCTCTCCGGTCGAGCCACGGCGATTTAGGGCACGTGCGAGGAAGGGAGGGCGTAGCAGGTCGATCGAAAATTTGAGGAGTCTTCTAGCTTGATCGGATCTGAGCAGAGATCTTCCTAGCAACGTTAATACAGGTAAGGAAGTGGTTGATGATTCAATCTGATTTTGAATCGGTTACTTCTTTGGTTGGAATCGGTTACTTCTTTGGTTGGAATCGGATACCTTGAGGATTTGTGGATTTTCGGTAATTATCTGATACCAATTTATTTTTGGTATCAGAGTGTAGGTTTGCGATGCCTACTTATTTTACGAGTCTTGTCGGATTTGTTCGGAGTAGTTTTCTCGATGTGGTTGTCTGGGACATGGCGCGATGGGACTTCTTCAGGCGATAGGTATTTTTTCTGATCTCTTGTATCCCTTATCCTAGTTGGGATGGTTACCAGGATTCATAAAGAACTAGACTTAAGCCTGGATCTAGGGTTCGAATCCTAGGAAGGCAAAAATCCACCGACCAGGCGGTGGGAAGACCTAGTATAGTAACGACACGGTCGACAGTCGACGACCCATAGAAAAATAAGGGATCGCCGAATGGGCCGCCAAATGGACCGGGTCGTTACATAAAAAGGCGCCTTTTTATTGTAACGACCCGGCCCGTTGACCTGACCCCTCGGCCCCTTGGGCGGCCAAATTCCATTTTTGCCGGCCTAACAACCTAGCCCCTTTGGTCGTCGACCGTCGACCATCGACCGTGCCATTACTCACTAGGTCTTCCCACCCCTGGCCAGTGGATTTTTGCCTTCCCCAGGATTCGAACTCTAGACCTCCAGTCTAAGTACTAGAGTTTATGAATCCTGGTAGCCAAGCGAGCATGACTCACTTGGCTACCAGGATTCATAAACTCTAGTACTTAGCCTGGAGGTCTAGAGTTCTAATCCTGGGGAAGGCAAAAATCCACTGGCCAGGGGTGGGAAGACCTAGTGAGTAATGGCACGGTCGACGGTCGACGACCAAAGGGGCCAAGTTGTTGGGCTGCCAAAAATAGAATTTGGCCGCCCAAGGGGCCGAGGGGTTGGGTCAACAGGCCGGGTCGTTACAAAAATAAATTGTCATGCCCCGAGACCTAGGAGTCGCTGATCCAATAGAAAATCGGACAGCACCTCCCCTGTCCGACGGACAATTTGCACAATACAAATATTCCACGCAATATATATTTGGCCTCAGGCCTCCAAAATAGATAAACACAACAGAAAAACACTAGACAACTAAGTAAATCATACCTGACTGCGGACCTGTCCGACTTACGACAAAGTAACAAATACATAAACCCCTTAGGGCACACTACGACACTCACAAGACATATACAAAGTCCTAAAAGAAATATGAAATAAATACATCGCCAAGTACAAAAATAAAACCCTGTCGTCGCGATGGGTAGGGACTGGTTGCTGGGCTCTTCTGGCGACTCCAAGTATTTCAGCCTGAAAATAAAAACATATGGCAACGGTGTGAGTCCATAAACTCAGCGAATACCCAGTAGATATGCATAGCATGTTATAATAACAATAGGAGCCTACACTGATACAGTCCATATGAGCAATAGGAAAGGGTATACTGAAGATACTGAATAAAGATACATACCAGAAGCCATCTATCCTGCAGAGGGTGAAATAAATCCCTATGGAACAAGTATAACATATAATCCAAGATAAACAAGTCTCCAGTATATGCATGTTAATCAAGTGCAGAAATCAAATGCAGCAAACAATACACGATGCAAAATATGCACATGGTGCAATGACATGTGCCACCCCTGACACCAGTCAGATCATCGTCCACCTGTCATAAATGGAGATCCAAAAGGGTAGAGCTATGACAACTGTACGCACCCTGCTATCACTGCTCCTGAGTGACTGATCGACCCAAAATATACTATCACGAATGTGTGGGTCGATCAGATTTAAATATTTATAAATAATGCTGGAAACCCTTTTTGCAATCAAAAATATGAAAACATAGTAAAGGGGTCACAGGTCATATTTTTCCTCGGGACTAGTTGATGTTGTGTGATTCGTGCTTGTATTTATGTGTCGTTTGTGAATTTGGGATTTCGAATGTAAATTTGGGTTTGGATTGCAATTAAGAATGAAAGCACAATGAAGATAAAGGAAACTTAGCTAATAAGCTAAACAAGTGATGGCAATCAACAATTCAATCAATGGGAAATTTATCCAACTGATGCAACCTTGTCAAATTTGGAATTCAAGATGTTATCTAATCAAATCTGATTTCGACTAGCACTAATGCAAAGATCTTCTTCAGAAATTACTACTCCAAACGAATTAAATGCAATTCAATCTTTAACCAAACTAGTACACAATCATTGCCAAGACTCTACTTGATACCAGATGCAAGCCATTTACAAACTTGAAACCCAACTGAGATAAACAATGCCTAAACTTCCTCTTGATACAAATGAAGGAACTACAATCCCGAAGCACCCAAAAGGGCAGGTAATGAAGCTGAATTCAGATTCAATATATGTGCAGAAACGAACTAAGGCAGGGATGAGATGAAAACTTCAGAAATCTAATCCAGAATTTCAGAAAAATCTGATGCAAAACCAAACAATACAACTGATATCTAATTCTCCACTCTAAGGGTTCAGGTAAAGTTCATAAGAGCTGAAATACACTTGACATAAATGCAAGACAAAATTCAGTAGCAAAATTTAGAGCAATTTCGAAATTTACAAGGCAAAAACAGTTGCATAATTGATCCAATTTCGAATGCAGATGAATTTATGTGCAGAGATGATTTACAATTCAGAACCTATCCAATTTTGAATGCAAATGAAATCAATCACAGCGAGGCACTAGAAGGTAAGTTTAATTCTGATACTAAACAGTGCTAGGCTTTTCTTGATACCAAAATGCAGGGATCCAAGTTGAAATTTCTGAAAAGAAAACTGGGTTTGGAAACAATCAAGTTAAAGAACTAGCTGATGCCAATCAGTTTGAGTAGAATCCAGTTGATACGCAATGCAGAGACTATGAAACAAATATGCAGCAAAGGAATACTTATCAACTCAGAAACTGCACAAACAGGATATAATGCAGGGCTGAATTTCTGAGTTGCACTCTGCTGAAATCTGAGATACGAATTCAAAAGCAATCAGCTAAGAATTTCATAAATGAATTCATGTCCTGATAAGGGAATCGAATTGCATGAATGAAAAACTAATTTGCAGAATTGGAGTTGGGGTTTGCAGAAATCGAAACTAAGTGCAGAAATTTAAACTGAATTCAGAAATGAAATCAAAGTGCTGCTCAAATGGAACAAAATTCAGTGTAATTTCAGCAGGTAAACTATATCTAGCTTGATACAAAGTGCAGGAACTCAAGAGAAAAGAAACTAATGGGAAGAAAGCAAATAAACTGATACGCAGCAGCCACAAGATAACTGATACGCAGCAGAACAGGAAGGAACTGGAATTTGATATGCATGAGCTAAATTAAGAAACCGAACTGAATTCAACTACAATTGTTAACTAACAACTGAACTAGCTAATTAACTGGCATAATTAAAACTAATTTAAGCAGTAACAATTCATAAAATGAAGCTTGACAAATCTGAAGTTCAAAAACAGTAAGGAACAAGGCAGAAACTGAAATTACAGCTACTATAATAAAAATTAACTAAGCAAACTAATCCTCAATCACTCCTTTAGCTCAAGTGCTCGTTGTTCCTCACGCAAGGGTGAGCCTCGAACCCGCAAGCTTGGCAAATCAGTGGAAAATCTGTCTCTGCGATCAAATCCATTCAAACCATGCTCAAACTGAAAACAGCAATCGATTTCTTCAACCTCGCTGTGGTGGATTGCGACGATGACTTGGGAACGCTCCGAGCCTTCCAGGGAACCCCTCCAGCTAGCTCGGATGCAATGAAGATGGTGCACAACTGAGATTGATGAAATCAAATGACAGAGCTTCTGAAACCTCACAAAACTCTGTCTTGGGCAAAATTCAAGCTGGAAACGTCTCAGTGAACTCTCCCCACTGACCTAACACTTGTTCTAATGAAGGATCAAGTGGCCGCGCCTCTTGGATGAAGAACTCTACTGAAGAAATGAAGAAAAATGAAGAAGACGAAGAAACGGCGGAGACGCGACGACGCTGAAACGCTGGGAATTTTTTATTAAATAGCTAGCAATGGACGACCCAAATTGATCGGAGGAAATCCAACGGCTGATCTTGCTCTGATTTGAGCCAAACTTTGAGGATGTTGATCAGGGGTCAGGATCTACCTCGTGGTAGCTCGAATCCTCCAGATTTGCAACGGATGGTCCAGATCAACTAAATCATTGAATGGACGATCTAGAGCCCTCCGAGCTTGATCCAACGGTTGATTTAGCTCTGATTGGAGTGAAACCTTCAGATCTTGATCAAATTACTTGATCAACCCTAACCCTAGCTCGGATTGCTTCAGATGGTCTCGGATGGCTCAAATCTAGCCGCTCTTGAATCGGACGGTCCGGATTTAATCCTAATCTTGATAACTCGATCCGGGTCACTTCCGACTCGAGTTTGACCCAATATGCCCTAAGTCCATGAACCTTTCATGCCTAAAAAAATAGATCAAGAATTTAGTGGCCAAATAATCCAAATATGTGTAAATTTGCGATTACGTCCAAAATAAGAGTAAGTTCTAAAACCTAGGGCAATTTCACAATTAAGCAATAAAAACATAGGTCAAACATGGATTTTAACAATTAAAATAATCAACAAAATGGTATCTATCAACTCCCCCACACTTAACCTTGAGCGCCTCGCGAAACCACTAAGTATGTATCCCGTAGGTTTTCTAAAGCATAATTAGAAGCAAATGAAAAGAAATTACCTAAGGTTGTCAATTCTCAAAAATCTAAGCTCTATGGATTAATATATTGTCCTTAAATCAACAACTTAGCCTTTTCATCCATCATGAGTCATTGAGATGAATTTAACTCATAGCCTTTCAAGGAAAATTTTAGTGGCTCTCTCCTTAAGTTCTAACTTGATGATGGAAGTGGAGCTCACTCAAACACACATGCTTCTTGCACTACCATAGGCTTGCTTATTATCTAATCTCCACCATTAATCATGATTAGGATCAATATCTACAAAAACAAATGAAAGTCATAGAAATAGTAAGAAATGGAGCAAAAATCAAGGAAATGGAAAAATTGATAAAGTGGAAGACTTGAGTGCTCAAGTATGTTTCCAATGTGCTTTGCCCCTCTTGTCAGTCCTCTAGTGATATCAAAAATGTGATGGAGTCAAGTTTGGATAATGCTTTTCATTTGGGTGAAGAAAATCCCATTTGTTCTCAATGTACCAATTTTGCCTTTTGTGTGCCACTTGTTTCTCTTTTCCTCTTTTCATCATATTTTTTTTTTCTTTCTTTCTCTCTAGTCAGGTCAGAATGTAGTGATGCAAGGCTTGGATTTGGATGAGATTAGCTCCACTGAATTCAATTATGCCAAGTCTTCAATTGCGTGCCATTTTGACTCCTTCTCTCTTCTCATTTTTTTTCTTTTCTGAATTTTTCTAATGGACAATTGGAGCTCTTCGGTTTTGAATTCACATCCTAGGAACTTGAAACATTAAATGACAATTAGGAAGTTAGATGCTCCAAATGTGATCTCCACTAAACAACTCTTGCCACTAACTTTTGATACAAATCCTTTATAAGTTAGCACACTTCCTTAAATTTTTTTTTCTGTTTCAAGTTCAGCATCCACGGTGGCAGCTTTTCAAGTCTTTGATTTCTCCAACAATTAACATCAAGAGTGCTTGCATCAATTAATAGTGGAAACCTTAAGTGTTCCACTCAAAAATTCAAATCAGCACATTGAATTCAGCCCTTGCCTTCACTGCATTTCTGTTTTTTTTTCTGATCTGATCTGGGATTTCAAGCAGCGAGTGATTTAATTCTCAATCCCTTGTCAACATCCCTTGCATTAGTTTCATTTTCGGCTTCAAATCAGCTCAGCTGCACTTCACTTTCTATTTTACACAGAATTTTCAACTCAAACCAGTTTTTCATAGATTTCTTTATTGATCTCATCTTGTTCAACTTCAATTCTGACATTCTGATATTGCACAGCTGCATTTCAGGCTTTCGAAAAAGTGTGGCTGATCTTACTTCCATAATTCCACTTTCCAATTCTTAATCCAAACCACTTGTGACCCAAGATAACTTCATTTTGGCACAAACTTTTGCTTTTGCGTGCCATCTCTTTTCTTTTTCTTTCATTGCAGGTTTTTCTTTTCTTTTCTTGTTGCAGATTTCTTTTGCTTCTCAGCTGAATTCAACTTGGCACATGTACTTCCTTGGATCTTCTTTTGTTTATAACTGAATTTTTCAGCTCCACGGCAGCAGGGAAGAACCATTCTGCAGCTTTCTGAAATTGTTTTATGCACTTGTTCAGATTTTCAACCTTGCATCTCAACTCAGCTTCTGATCTTAAATCAAGTTCAGCTGCCATTCCATTGCTAATTTGCATACAAAAACTCCTTTCTTCCCTCATGTTTGGCAAAGAATTTCAGCATTTAGTGAGCTGGCCGAAACATGCTCCAAAATGTTTTTCTTCTCTCTTTGGCAAAGAATTTCAGCCGAATTCACCTTGGCACAACATGGCTTGGATCTCCAATTGATGGTCAAGAATCTTCAATTGTTTTCAATCTTTGACCACTTCCCTTTCTTGCAACTCAATTTGGCAAAAAAAAATTTTTCTTCGAAATGAAGTGCATCCTTGATAAAAATTGCTTCCAAATCACTAATCACTCCCCCACACATAAATCTTTGTCCGTCTCGGGCAAAAAAGCATAAAGAAAACATCCCAAGCAAACAAATCCATAGAAAAATTGGGGTTAAGATTAGGAATAAGGAAAGACAAATAGAATAGACATGATTTTTGCCAAAATTGAAATGGAAAGGTAAACAAAGTGATTAGTCTCTATAGATATGATCCAATCATTGAAATATGGCTTAGAAAGAACCTAAGCAAGTTCTAGAGCACAATGACATGTGTATCACAAAAGTAAGGCTAATTCTCACTAGGTAAAAATAATTCATCTCAAGTCCTCAATTAAGAATCTAAAACAAAGTAGTACTCAAGCATCCAAGATTTCATCCATTAGCTCAAACCCTAAGTTTTAACAACCAAATTTAATTTATTTTCCAAGAGATTCTAAAATGCTATGGAGATAACCTAGAGGGATACTTTTATTTCTACTCATGCAAGAAAAAGTGCGAAAAGAAATAACAAGGTATTTACAATGACTCCTATGCATTCTACTCTACTCATGCATTTATTACCAAGGACTCAACTTAAAAGAAAATTCTAGAAGTCATAACAGTGAAGGAAAATGCAAAATGGAACAAACTCCCCTTTATTTCTGGTGGACGGAGTCGATCCAGAAGTAGCCTCCATCGTGGTAGTGGAGGAATATATGTGGTTGAGAGAACTCGGACTCCCCCACACTTGAACTTTGCAGAAATATGCTCCGGTGGCCGAAGGCGATTTAGGTTCAGAATCCATTGAAGGAATGGAGTGCTTCGAATTAAAGTAAAATCATCTCCTCCTTCTTTATGCCTTTTAGAAGTCCTTCCAGGAGGTTGAAGTCTGTTCAGATGGAGTACCCACTCCTGAAGTCTTCTAGACCCTGCAAAACAATGTAATACCTCTCTCAAGCGTGCAGGGTCAGAAAGAAATAAAATAATATCAGTCTCTGCATGAAATGTATCCAAAACTACATCATATCCAATTAAATCAATTTGTGGTGCCTCAATAAATTTTTCACAGTTATTTCCTACAAAATTTGCATCCAAAAACTCATCACAAGTAATAAAATCAATCCTTGGCACTTCAATAGAAATATCACAATTATTTTTCATCAAAGATGTATCAAGCAATGTATCACAACCTATGAAATCAACTTTAGGTGCCTCAATAAATTTTTCACAATTATTTTCAGCATAAGATATATCAAAAGACTCATCACAACAATCAACATCAATTTTAGGCACCTCTAAAAATTTTTCACACTCGGCATTTACATCTAATGTATCACAGCATGTTTCATATTCAACAAGTTCAGCACTAGGTACCCTTATGAATTTTTCACAATTATATTCTACAAAAATTGTATCCACAAGTGTATTACAAACAATAAAATCAGTTTGAGGTACCTCTATGCAATTTTCAGAAAAAATAGGAGGAGTATTTACCTGATTATGTTGAAAAATACCTGGAGGCTCTACAAGAGTGGGTGTAATTATTGGCTCCTCCTGGTAATGTGCAATCTCCTCTTCAGGTTCGGGTTATGGTGGACACTCAACTGGAATGGGTGATCCTTGGGTTCTTGCTTCCACCAAGCAAGTCCCTACACTTTCTGGTTCATCTTTTAAATCTTGTGGTGGTCCCTAGGGCTTAGTGCAATCCCCTACACCTATGGAATCATCTCCCATTCATGTTCCCTCAGTAATATCTGCAACAACAATATCAGAAAAATTAGGGCCATTAACAACTAAATCATCATAAGATAAAAGTATAGAATGATCCTGTAAAGTTTCAGAATTGAATTCACAAGCCCTGCTATCAATCTCCTCCAATGCCTCTAAATCAGTAGGAATAGGTGATTCCTGGGGCTCAGTGCAATCCCCTACACTCTCAATGCTATCCTCTGAATTTTCTGATGTATCAATCAATGTAGGTGGTTCCTGGGGCTCTGTGCAATCCTCTACACCTATAGATTCATCTGATTGTCCTGATCTTTGGGCTTGTATCTGATTCCATTGATCAACCAATTTTGCAAGGTGTCCTCCGATGTCTTTCCATTGTTGTTGTAAACTTTGCTGTTGTTGTAGGACTTGTTGTATTTGTTGTTACCAAGCTTGTTGTTGCTGCATCATCTGTTGAAACATATCCTCAACCCTCTATTGGGGCACATTTCCTCCACTTGAGCTTCCATAGCCTTCTTGGTTAGAATAGCTCCTTGATTGACCTTGAAAACATGGTTGTTGGGGCTGATAGGAGGATGGAAATTGCTGTTGGTAGGGTTGATTAGCGGGCTGACATGCTTGGAAACCTTGCGGGGAGTTGTAGTCTTGAAAGTTGTGATTTTGAAGTGGAAAATTTGGTGATGAGGACTGAAAATTCTGATTTTGAAACCCTTGATTGTAGGGCTGTGAAATCTGATTATAGGGCTGGGAAGGCTGGAAATTTTGTTGGTTTTGAGTTTGGAAAGCTGGAAATGATTGAAAACCTTGCCGCCCTTGATGATATGGCTGGAATTGAGGCTGTGATTCTGAAATAGGGGCTGAGGTGGCTGATCGAAACTCTGGAATAGTGGCTGCCCATTCTGAATTTGTTAGAAATTTGGTTGGTTCTGCTGAAATTGTGGACACGACTGCCGGTAATTAGATGAGAACATTTTGAACTGGCAGTCCTGTCAGAAAGCAAACAAGAAAAAATGGCAGCAACCATATACAAAAGATAAAGCAAAATAAAATAGAACCCAATGATATGTCCAAAAGCATACAAGCAAAAATCAAACAAATCAACTAATTGCTTCCCCGGCAACGGCGCCAAAAATTTGATCGACCCAAAATAGACTGTCACGAATGTGTGGGTCGATCAGATTTAAATATTTATAAATAATGCTGGAAACCCTTTTTGCAATCAAAAATATGAAAACGTAGTAAAGGGGCCACAGGTCGTATTTTTCCTCGGGACTAGTTGATGTTGTGTGATTCGTGCTTGTATTTATGTGTCGTTTGTGAATTTGGGGTTTCGAATGTAAATCTGAGTTTGGATTGGAATTGAGAATGAAAGCACAATGAAGATAAAGGAAACTTAGCTAATAAGCTAAACAAGTGATGGCAATCAACAATTCAATCAATGGGAAATTTATCCAACTGATGCAACCTTGTCAAATTTGGAATTCAAGAAGTTATCTAATCAAATCTGATTTCGACTAGCACTAATGCAAAGATCTTCTTCAGAAATTACTACTCCAAACAAATTAAATGCAATTCAATCTTTAACCAAACTAGTACACAATCATTGCCAAGACTCTACTTGATACCAGATGCAAGCCATTTACAAACTTGATACCCAACTGAGATAAACAATGCCTAAACTTCCTCTTGATACAAATGAAGGAACTACAATCCCGAAGCACCCAAAAGGGCAGGTAATGAAGCTAAATTCAGATTCAATATATGTGCAGAAATGAACTAAGGCAGGGATGAGATGAAAACTTCAGAAATCTAATCCAGAATTTCAGAAAAATCTGATGCAAAACCAAACAATACAACTGATATCTAATTCTCCACTCTAAGGGTTCAGGTAAAGTTCATAAGAGCTGAAATACACTTGACACAAATGCAAGACAAAATTCAGTAGCAAAATTCAGAGCAATTCCGAAATTTTCAAGGCAAAAACAGTTGCATAATTGATCCAATTTCGAATGCAGATGAATTTATGTGCAGAGATGATTTACAATTCAAAACCAATCCAATTTCGAATGCAAATGAAATCAATCACAGCGAGGCACTAGAAGGTAAGTTTAATTCTGATACTAAACAGTGCTAGGCTTTTCTTGATACCAAAATGCAGGGATCCAAGTTGAAATTTCTGAAAAGAAAACTGGGTTTGGAAACAATCAAGTTAAAGAACTAGCTGATGCCAATCAGTTTGAGTAGAATCCAGTTGATACGCAATGCAGAGACTATGAAACAAATATGCAGCAAAGGAATACTTATCAACTCAGAAATTGCACAAACAGGATATAATGCAGGGCTGAATTTCTGAGTTGCACTCTGCTGAAATCTGAGATACGAATTCAAAAGCAATCAGCTAAGAATTTCATAAATGAATTCATGTCCTGATAAGGGAATCGAATTGCATGAATGAAAAACTAATTTGCAGAATTGGAGTTGGGGTTTGCAGAAATCGAAACTAAGTGCAGAAATTTAAACTGAATTCAGAAATGAATTCAAAGTGATGCTCAAATGGAACAAAATTCAGTGTAATTTCAGCAGGTAAACTATATCTAGCTTGATACAAAGTGCAGGAACTCAAGAGAAAAGAAACTGATGGGCAGAAAGCAAATAAACTGATACGCAGCAGCCACAAGATAACTGATACGCAGCAGAACAGCAAGGAATTGGAATTTGATATGCATGAGCTAAATTAAGAAACCGAACTGAATTCAACTACAATTGTTAACTAACAACCGAACTAGCTAATTAATTGGCATAATTAAAACTAATTTAAGCAGTAACAATTCATAAAACGAAGCTTGACAAATCTGAAGTTCAGAAACAGTAAGGAACAAGGCAGAAACTGAAATTACAGCTACTACAATAAAAATTAACTAAGCAAACTAATCCTCAATCACTCCTTTAGCTCAAGTGCTCCCTGTTCGTCACGCAAGGGTGAGCCTCGAACCCGCAAGCTTGGCAAATCAGTGGAAAATCTGTCTCTGCGATCAAATCCATTCAAACCATGCTCAAACTGAAAACAACAATCGATTTCTTCAACCTCGCTGTGGTGGATTGCGACGATGACTTGGGAACGCTCTGAGCCTTCCAGGGAACCCCTCCAGCTAGCTCGGATGCAATGAAGATGGTGCACAACTGAGATTGATGAAATCAAATGACAGAGCTTTTGAAACCTCACAAAACTCTGTCTTGGGCAAAATTCAAGCTGGAAACGTCTCAGTGAACTCTCCCCACTGACCTAACACTTGTTCTAATGAAGGATCGAGTGGCCGCGCCTCTTGGATGAAGAACTCTACTGAAGAAATGAAGAAAAATGAAGAAGACGAAGAAACGGCGGAGACGCGACGATGCTGAAACGCTGGGAATTTTTGATTAAATAGCTAGCAATGGACGACCCAGATTTATCGGAGGAAATCCAACGGCTGATCTTGCTCTGATTTGAGCCAAACTTTGAGGATGTTGATCAGGGGTCAGGATCTGCCTCGTGGTAGCTCAGATTTTCCAGATTTGCAACGGATGGTCCAGATTAACTTAATCTTTGAATGGACGATCTAGAGCCCTCCGAGCTTGATCCAACGGTTGATTTAGCTCTGATTAGAGTGAAACCTTCAGATCTTGATCAGATTGCTTGATCAACCCTAACCCTAGCTCGGATTGCTTCAGATGGTCCCGGATGGCTCAGATCTAGCCGCTCTTGAATCGGACGGCCCGGATTTAATCCTAATCTTGATAACTCGATCCGGGTCACTTCCGACTCGAGTTTGACCCAATATGCCCTAAGTCCATGAACCTTTCATGCCTACAAAAATAGATCAAGAATTTAGTGGCCAAATAATCCAAATATGTGTAAATTTGCGATTAAGTCCAAAATAAGAGTAAGTTCTAAAACCTAGGGCAATTTCACAATTAAGCAATAAAAACATAGGTCAAACATGGATTTTAGCAATTAAAATAATCAACAAAATGGTATCTATCAGTGACCGAGTGGACAGGATGCTAGCGGAGGTCTCTCTCTTACCCCAAGCAATGGGGGAGTCTAGCTCTCATCTTCTCGTGTCTCAGGACGAGAAGGGATCCCTGGCTGCTACCACGCACCGAAACCACCCTCCAAATAGTGACCGTGCGGAGAAATACAGGGCAAATGCACACACCCTATGGTAGCCACTACCCCTGAGTGGACGTGTGTGCATATCCTCATGTAACTGACGATGGGCTCAGACTACATAGTGAAGGATCGTCTAAGGCGTGCAGAGGGGGGGGGGTGAATGCACTTTCTCGGATCGTTTAGATCTCTACAGAATCGTTAGCGCAACGGAAATAATATGCAAATAAAATTAAACAATGCTAACACAAAATATTTTACTTGGTATCCACCCTGATGGGTGACTAATCCAAGGATCCACGCCGCGAGCACCACTTTCACTATGAAAACCTCCTTTAGGTGAAGAAACCTTTACAACGGCGATCTTCCTCTTTACAGAATAGAGTAGAATGAGTGTGAGGAAGCAAAAACTCTTTTCAGTTGGGCAGCACTTCGTTACTATACGGAATCGTACCGTGCACATGTAACGAGGAGCTCCTTTTATAGGTGAAAAGGACAGACTCGCAGTCTGTCCAGCCCCGCACTAGTCGACTGCCCCAATGGCAGTCGACTGGCCCATCATTAATTGCTGGCCAACGGCTAGTTTCGGGGGTATACCAGTCGACTGCCCCAAGGCTAGTCGACTGGTCTGAAGCTGCGAACTTTCTGTAGGTTTTGGCAGTCGACTGCCGCAGGGCCAGTCGACTGCCCTGCCTCACAGTTTAGCTCTAGCCACTACAGACCTTCTCCTTCGCGTGTGCCTTCAGGTCTGCTCCCTTGGTTCGCCCCTTGAAGTCCTCTTCCTCTGGCTATCGTCCCTCAGATGCGCACGCAAGCCTTCCCTTGGCTTGCCTCCATGCCACCCTTCACGTGTGCCCTTGAAGTCCACTTCTCGGCTTGCCCTTGGAGCTCTCCTCCCTCGGCTCTTGTCCCTCGGATATGTCCACCAAGTGTGATTCTCCAAGTCCTGCAAACTCAATCACACATATCAAATACAACATAACACTCTAACTTTAAACCTATTCACCCACACATCAAAACCATGATCTTCCAATCATTTAAGGGTCGATTGCCTCAACAATCTCCCCCTTTTTGATGTGTGGCAATATGTTTAAGTTAGAGATAAATAGCAGTAGCAAAAACAACAACAATAAATAACAATTGAAAAAACATAAGACATAGTAACCCTAAGAGGTAACCTCCCCCTTAATCTATGTCTTCTCCCCATTTTCAATTCTAATCTAAATCCAAGTTATGTTTCCACTTAACAACAGCAATGCAAAAATATAAGACATATCAGAACCTAAGAGGTACCTCCCCCTTAATTCATGTCTTCTCTATTTTGATATTCAAATTCTAAGTTAGAAAGAAACCTTAAACCATCCATTCCAAGTTAAAATTCTAACTTAAACCACCCATTCTCCCCCTTTGACACCATCAAAAAGATTGCCCCAAGCAACCCAAATCTATGACATCAAATGTGAGAATAATTTATTTCTGAAATTTCTCACAACAGCTGAAAATAGCCGTGCCAGTCGACTGCCCATAGGGTAGTCTACTGATACGCTCTCAGTCTAAATTTTCAGCTTTTCTGTCGAATTTCAGAAGCTCCCAGAAAATTTCAGAAAATTCCAAAAATTATAAAATTTTGCATATATGTTTGAAATGTTATACTCTATCAGGGAAAAATATTAATAATATTTCAAACATGAATGACTTTTGATAAAAATCCAAAAGTTTTGAAAACCACTACATTTTGTATCAAACTTTAAAACCAATTTTGCAATTATATGACTTTTAAAAGCATGACACAGTATGTAAAACATAAAATGGTTTCCAAAGGTTTAAAATGTCCAACTATGATCTTTGGCAAAGTGTCCATTGATTAAACACTTGCCTCCCTCATAGTTGGTCTAATTTTCATATATTGATACTTCTAATAGTTTAACAATGTGCCACAAGCATAAGTGAGCCAAATGTATCACCCTAATAGATCAAGCACCCTTTTTCAAAGCTAATGTCTCCAAGTTCATCCTATACTTCCACAAAGCACATTCCAAGGCCTCTTCTTAAGGATGTAAACTCCGATTCGGGAAGAGGCTTGGTAAAGATGTCGGCTAGGTTCGACTTTGATTCAACATAGTGTAGTTCTATGTCTCCCCTTGCCACATGGTCTCTAATGAGTGATGTTTCACTTCAATGTGTTTTTTTCCTAGAATGGTGAACCGGATTTCTAGTTAAATTGATTGTGCTTATATTATCACACAAATCTTTAACTTTGGTGTAATGTAGCTCATAATCCTCTAAGGTGTGCATAATCCAAAGGAGTTGGGAAACACACCCACCCATTGCCACATATTCTGCTTCCGTTGTTGATAGGGCAACGTATGGTTGTTTCCTACTACTCCAACTAACTAAGGAAGACCCAAGGAATTGACACCCTCCACTTGTACTCTTCCTATCTAGCTTACACCCCGCGTAGTCCGAGTCGGTATATCCAATTAGATCAACACTAGGGGTTCTAGGATACCAAAGTCCGACATTAAGGGTCCCTTTCACATACCTTAAGATCCTCTTGACTATAACCAAATGTGACTCTTTGGCACAAGATTGATACCTTACACACATACCTACCGCAAAAAGTATGTCGGGTCTACTAACGGTTAGGTATTGGAGGCTACCAATCATGCTCCTATATTGTTTAGAGTCTATCATTTTCCCTTCAATGTCACTATCCATTTTCACATTGGTTCCTATGGGTGTAGATGCTTCCTTAGCATTTTCTAAACCAAATTTCTTTAGCATCTCTTTGGCATATTTGGTTTGAAAGACATGTGTACCTTCATTAGTTTGCTTAACTTGAAGGCCTAAGAAAAAGGTTAACTCTCCTACAAGACTCATCTCAAATTCATCTTCCATACACTTGATGAATTCTTGTAGGAAGTCATTATTTGTTGACCCAAAAATGATATCGTCTACATAGACTTGGGCAACAAATATGTCCTTATCCTTAGATTTTAGGAACAAAGTAGGGTCAATTGTTCCTCTCCTAAACCCCTTAGACACTAAAAATGAAGAAAGCCTTTCATACCAAGCCCGTGGAGCTTGTTTCAATCCATATAAGGCTTTTCTTAATTTGAACACGTGTCTTGGATAGTTAGGGTCCTCAAATCCGGGGGGTTGTTTTACATAAACCTCTTCCTTAATGATCCCATTTAGGAAGGCCGACTTCACATCCATTTGGTGAAGTATGAAACCCATGTGAGCGGCATAGGCTAGTAGAATTCTAATTGATTCTGGCCTAGCTACGGGGGCATATGTCTCATCATAATCTAGTCCCTCAACTTGGTTAAACCCCCTAGCTACCAATCTAGCTTTGTTCCTAGTGATTTTACCTTGGTCATCTAGTTTGTTCCTAAACACCCATCTAGTGGTTACAATAGTGCAATCATTGGGCCTAGGAACTAACTCCCAAACTTCACTCCTCTAAAATTGATTTAGCTCATCTTGCATAGCTAAAACCCAATCAACATCTCCCAATGCTTCATCAATGGTCTTGGGTTCTAATTGGGAGATTAGAGCTATTTGACTAGTTTGGTCCCTAAAGTATGATCTAGTCCTTACTCCTTGAGTGACATCACCCACAATTTGTGTTGGGACCGGGTGCATGTCGACAAGGATACGGGTTTGTAAAATTTTAAATTTTTACGTACAGCGGAAGAATTAGCATAAAATAATTTTCTAAATTATTTTAACCACGTATCTAGCATGCAACCTTATGATGTGTTGACATAATCACAAATTAAAACTTTGCGGAAAAAGTAAACTAATTTACTAAGTACCTCTCGTAACTCGAAGTAAGGGACGAGATCCAACCGTAGCGTCCCTTGGAAGCTCCGCCTCTATTCGCGTCCACGCCGAGTTCTCTTCGGGATGACTTCGCAAAGTCACGAGTATTGTGCCGACGAGAACTACTAGATTCTCCGAAGACACAACTAGAAGAACAAGAGAAAAGATAAGAAACTAACCAACAAGAAACGGAATCCAAATTCCGAGAAGAGAGGAGTTGCGATCCGCTTCTTCTTCTTCTTGTTTGGCTTCTCCTTCTTCTTGATAGCTCACGGCAACCAACCCTAGGGAAGGAGGTGCGCTGGCCCTAGGTAGATGAAGGGGCGCCGACCCTAGATCTCAAGGAGGGCGCCGACCCTAGCTTGGGAAGGAGAAGGAGAGAAGAGAATAATAGAGAGAGAGGGAGAGAGTTAATCTCTTGAGAGCTCTATTGATTGGAATTAATGGTTTGCCTTTGGTTCCTTTATACAGTAGCCTCTCCCTTGCCAAGTCTCCCTCTTAACAGAATTAATGGAATTAGTTATCATAAGAAATTTATCTTATAAATTTTCTTATGACTTATTCCATTATTCTTAGTTTTTATTATAACTAACTTTATAATAAAACAAATTCTTTTTCCCTTTTAATTATGGAATAAATTTGTATAAAATTTTCTTATCATGGATAAATCAATTCATAATTGATTTTATAAATTAAAATTAAACCAATTCATGGTTCATTTTAATTTCCATAAAAAGAATAAATTTACTACAAATTTCTTTATAAATCTCTTTATATAAATTTCTTTATATATCAATTTATTTATCCATAATTTATAAAACAAATCTCGCTAGATTTATTTTATTAATTAAACCAATTAAATTGGTTTATTCCCTTTTATTGGCCGGCCAAACCAAGCCGTTTCCATCGCGAATTAAACTCATTTAATTCGCCCAATAAGCCTTCAAAAGACTTAGCCATTTTAAGTTTCCATTGCGCCTCTGATTAACTCAGATTCGACTTATTTCTCTTGATTGGAAAATCCAATTTTCAACTCGTTTTAAATCCCTCGGATTACTCGTAGTGCGTGTGACTAAATAGGCTTTCGATTTATGTTGGCCATCTATAATCAACTAATTATAGAACGATCATGAGTGACACCTAGTAGTACATCATGACCCCCAATTAATCGAAAGATCAACGGTTGACCTCAGAAGTAATTCTGAAACCCTTCAGCAGCTCTAATGAATCGTGCCCCATTCCCTTCACCATCTTATACCCACTTGGTTCAGGACATGGTCTGTTTGTGTCAGTCCCCACTAGACTGACTACGTCACACCTAGCCCAAGTAGTGTCTTTCTCGTCCTTTGGATTTCTAATTACTCTCATGTATTTAAGAGACTCGCACTCTAAACATGATATACTCTGGCCAGAGGTTTTGAGTAACAATCCGACGATAGGCCTGGGTATACATCTCCTCGCAAGGAGTGGTGAATCCTTTGTAGGCTGTTCAAACATCTTCGGCACTTCGGCTTATACCCAATCATCCTGGGTCCACACCTCCTTGGAGATGCTTGCTTAAGATGTTAAAGTATAAGTCTCCATGACCAAGATGACTTGAACACCGCAAGTCAAAGGAACATCGCACTTAAGCTGCTAGTAAGAACTTCATTGACATATCTATATAGATACCATATGAAGTTTACAGCTAGTCACTCCAATGAACTAGTTCCCTTAACTAGCATCCATGTTTATCTCCGGACATCCCAATGTCACCAGCCAGTGAGAATCAGCTGATTAGAGAATAACCCATGCTAGTCTCAACAGAATTGATAGTGTCCGTTTTTATCAATTCATCGACTAGGGATATTTTCAATACTTCACAATTGCACATTTAGAGATAATCACTAGTTGTGATCCCATCACAAATTCTCTTATGCTGTGATTGTATTGCGGACATTCAGTAGATGAGTTTAAGATCCCAATCAAATACACAAACATGTATACTCAAATAGTGAATTATCATTTATTAAAATAAATGTTTACAATCATAAGGCGATTGCCTTAGGACACTTCTCTCATATCACTAACAAACTCCCACTTGGCCTAATGCCAATCGCTAGGTATCCAATACCACAGGCTCTAACATGACCCTCAAACTTGCTCTGAGGCAAGGCCTTAGTTAAAGGATCCGCTAAATTCCTTTCAGTGGGAATTTTCTCAATTTGTATGTCATTCTACTTATAATCTCTCTAATCAGATGATAGCGGCGAAGCACGTGTTTGGATCGCTGATGAGACCTTGGTTCCTTTGCTTGTGCAATAGCTCCATTGTTGTTGCAGTAAACCGGCACTGCTTCATCAATGGTTGGAACCACGCCAAGTTCGGAGACAAACTTCTTGATCCAGACTGCTTCCTTTGCTGCTTCCGAAGCTGCGATATATTCTGCTTCCGTGGTAGAATCCGCTATGGTGTCTTGTTTGGAACTTTTCCAACTTACTGCGCCTCCATTCAAAGTAAATACGTATCCAGACTGAGATTTGGAGTCATCCTTATCTGTCTGGAACTGGCATCTGTATACCCACGTATTACCATATCTCCTTCTCCATATATTAGGAACACATCCTTAGTTCTTCCTAAGTACTTAAGGATTGTCTTGACAGCCGCCCAATGATCCATTCCTGGATCCGACTGGTATCTGCTTGTGACGCTCAGAGCATACGATACATCGGGCCTAGTACATAACATAGCATACATGATAGATCCTATTGCGGATGCATAAGGAATCTTATTCATGCAAATCCTCTCGTCTTCTGTGCGCGGACACATAGACTTTGAAAGGTTGATCCCATGCCTGATGGGAAGTAACCTTTCTTGGATTCTGACATGCTAAACCTTTTTAGCACTCGGTCTATATATGTAGACTNGTTTTTATCAATTCATCGACTAGGGATATTTTCAATACTTCACATTTGCACATTTAGAGATAATCACTAGTTGTGATCCCATCACAAATTCTCTTATGATGTGAGTTGTATTGCGGACATTCAGTAGATGAGTTTAAGATCCCAATCAAATACACAAACATATATACTCAAATAGTGAATTATCATTTATTAAAATAAATGTTTACAATCATAAGGCGATTGCCTTAGGACACTTCTCTCATATCACTAACAAACTCCCACTTGGCCTAATGCCAATCGCTATGGTATCCAATACCACAGGCTCTAACATGACCCTCAAACTTACTCTGAGGTAAGGCCTTAGTTAAAGGATCCGCTAAATTCCTTTCAGTGGGAATTTTCTCAATTTGTATGTCATTTCTACTTATAATCTCTCTGATCAGATGATAGCGGCGAAGCACGTGTTTGGATCGCTGATGAGACCTTGGTTCCTTTGCTTGTGCAATAGCTCCATTGTTGTCGCAGTAAACCGGCACTACTTCATCAATGGTTGGAACCACGCCAAGTTCGGAGACGAACTTCTTGATCCAGACTGCTTCCTTTGCTGCTTCCGAAGCTGCGATATATTCCGCTTCCGTGGTAGAATCCGCTACGGTGTCTTGTTTGGAACTTTTCCAACTTACTGCGCCTCCATTCAAAGTAAATACGTATCCTAACTATGATTTGGAATCATCCTTATCTGTCCGGAAACTGGCATCTGTATACCCACGTATTACCATATCTCCTTCTCCATATATTAGGAGCACATCCTTAGTTCTTCTTAAGTACTTAAGGATTGTCTTGACAGCCGCCCAATGATCCATTCCTGGATCCGACTGGTATCTGCTTGTGACGCTCAAAGCATACGATACATCGGGCCTAGTACATAACATAGCATACATGATAGATCCTATTGCGGATGCATAAGGAATCTTATTCATGCAAATCCTCTCGTCTTCTGTGCGCGGACACATAGACTTTGAAAGGTTGATCCCATGCCTGATGGGAAGATAACCTTTCTTGGATTCTGACATGCTAAACCTTTTTAGCACTCGGTCTATATATGTAGACTGCGAAAGACCAAGCAACCGTTTTGATCTATCTCTATAGATTCTAATCCCAAGGATATAGGTTGCTTCTCCCAGGTCTTTCATGGAGAAAGTTTTGGACAACCAAATTTTAACTGTTTGTAAGACTGATATATCGTTTCCTATAAGTAAAATGTCATCGACATATAATACTAGGAATACGACTGCACTCCCACTAACCTTCTTGTACACACAAGGTTCGTCAGGATTTTGTGAGAAATCAAACTCTTTGATTGTCTCATCAAAACGGATATTCCAGCTCCTGGATGCTTGCTTCAATCCATATATGGATCTTCGAAGTTTGCATACTTTGGTTTTATCAACCGATGTGAAACCTTCAGGTTGTATCATGTATACATCCTCAAGCAGGTTTCCATTAAGGAAAGCTGTTTTCACATCCATTTGCCATATCTCATAATCATAATGAGCTGCTATGGCTAGGAGCATCCGAATGGATTTAAGCATAGCTACTGGCGAATAGGTTTCGTCATAATCAATTCCTTGCTTCTGACAATATCCTTTTGCCACTAATCTAGCTTTAAAGGTAACAACATTACCTTCCATGTCGGTTTTCTTCTTGAAAACCCACTTGCACCCTATGGGCTTAATCCCTTCAAGTGGGTTAACCAAGTCCCATACTTGATTTTCGTACATGGAATCCATTTCCGACTTCATGGCTTCAAGTCATTTGTCCCTTTCTGAACTTTTCATAACATCTTCATAACTGATAGGTTCGTCATCGCTTATGAGTAACATGTCATTCGATTCACTTATGAGAAATCCGTATCTCTCTGGAATATTGCGTGTCCTATCAGATCTACGAAGAGGTGGTGTAGTTTTAGGTTCAACTGATAGCTCATCATTATGAGGTATTGGTTGTGGGTCTAACTAGGTGTCTCTGTAATGTCTATTGGAGTTTCTTGAACTTCATCAAGTTCAATGCCACTCCCACTGTTTTATTGTAAAAGAAATTCTCTTTCCAGAAATACAGCATGCCTTGAAACAAACACCTTTTGTTCCAAGGGATGATAGAATTGGTAATCCTTCGTTTCCTTAGGGTATCCAATAAATAGGCATTTATCAGACTTAGCATTCAATTTGTCTGATACAGTCCGCTTCACATAAGCCGGACAACCCCATATCTTATGGTGAGTTAAGTGGGGTTTCTTACTATTCCATATCTCATATGGAGTATTAGAGACTACCTTGGTCGGGACTCTGTTTAGCAAGTAAACAGCTGTTTTTAGTGCATAGCCCCAAAAGGATTTTGGAAGAGTTGCATGATTCATCATTGACCTAACCATGTCCATCAAGGTTCGGTTGCGCCTCTCAGATACACCATTATGCTGTGGTGTATATGGCGGAGTCCATTGGGACAATATCCCATTGTCCCTTAGATAATCTTGAAACTCTTGACTTAAGTATTCACCACCTCGATCGGATCGAAGTATTTTAATACTTTTGCCAAGCTGTTTCTCTACTTCATTTCTGAACTCTTTGAATTTCTCAAAGGCTTCAGATTTGTGTTTCATCAAGAACACATACCCGAATCGTGAGTGATCATCGATAAAGGTGATGAAGTAGCTATAGCCTCCTTGTGCAAGAGTTGACATTGGTCCACATACATCAGTATGTATTAGACCAAGCAATTCTCCCACTGGATTACCTTTTTCGGAAAAGGGTAATTTGGTCATCTTGCCTTTTAAGCATGATTCGCATGTATCAAATGAACCGGGTTCAAATGATTCCAAAATTCCACATCGGTGTAATTCGGTCATGCGTTTCTTACTTACATGGCCAAGACGGCAATGCCAAGTGTAGGAGTCTATTCGATTATCTATTTGAGCACGTTTGTTGCTAACTTCGATATTGAAAACGTCACTGGATAAATCTAACGTGTAGATACCATTGCACAAAGTTCCATTCCCATAAAGAACGCCATTTAAAGTTATGTAACAACAATTGTTACTAAAAGTTAAATGATAACCCTTTTCATTCAAACATGAAACAGATACAATGTTCTTTATTAACGAAGGAACAAAATAACAATTATCCAATTCTAAGACACGTCCAGTTGGAAGCTTTGGCAAATATGTTCCGATGGCAACAGCAGCAATCTTTACTCCATTTCCAACTCGTAAATCCGCTTCTCCCCTGACGAGTCTTCTTCTATTCCTTAGCCCCTGTATGTCATTACATATATGTGAGCTACACCCAGTATCAAGTATCCAGGTATTTGAGGAAATAGAGTGACAATCAATAACGAAGATACCTGAAGATGATGGGGCATCAGATGCCTTATTCTTCAAGGACTCAAGATAAACCTTACAGTTTCTTCGCCAGTGACCCTCCTTGCCACAATGATGGCAAGTTCCTTTTGGTTTCTTTTCAGTCTTTTTGGCCTTTTTCTTCTTTCCTTTATTCTGTTCTTTGGCCTTCCTCTTAGAACCTTTCTTCGAGGAACCAACTAACAGTACCGTCTTTTGATCCTGCTTTACAGATGGCTCTACAGTCTTCAGCAGGTTGAGCAACTCAGGAAACTGGTCTGGAGTTGCGTTTTCAGGAGGACGGTTAGGAAGTTGATCTTCAAGGACATAAGCAAGCTTCTCTGCCTTGAGGACTATCCTCAGGTTTCGAAGCCAGTCCATGAAGTTCGGCCCAGTCAGTTTATTGGTGTCCAAAATGGAACACAAGTTTAGAGAAGACATGATCGAGTGATTAACCTAGAAATACAAATTGAGCTTATGTGAGAAGAATGATTAAGAATGTTTCAATATATATTAATTAAAAATCCTATTTATTTTTCAAATTGAATAACCCTTTTTATCAATTCGGGAGATCGAAGGAGCATCTCCAAATAGGTTGATATCCAACCATAGATAAGAGCAACCATGGCTGTGGCCATCAAGTTTTTCTTAGCTATGAAGGTAGGTAATTATACCGATTACATATCACATATATGTAACTATCACTTTATGCTATCAACTAATTGAATGTTTGCATAAATCATTGGGTTGTTAACTCATTAACAAGTATGTAACAATATACATAGCACCCAACTGCACCTCTCTTTACATCGACCTTGGCTGTGGCACAACAAATCGATGCTCCAAGCTTAAGGCTGACCCATCAATCAAGAAATAGTTTTAATATGGTTGGAGCTCATTCAACCGCTTAGTCGGGCTTGGATGTGTCCAACAACCAAAACTAAGGATTGACCTCTGACTCCAACTATATTATTCATAAACTAATTCCATGGTTTGAACATGTTGAGGTTCAAGCCGGGCATGGATGTGTCCATCAACCCAAACAAGAAACAAAACTCCGATTCTAACCATATTAATGGAAGGTGTTAGCCTTAATATTTTGTAAGGGGTTTTGGGTCTCATCTTTTCTTTTCTAAGCACATTCATGATATTATGTCATGACTAACGATTTCCTTAATAAAGTATGTATGTGACTTAATTTATCAAGTCTAATTAATTGAATTAGGAACCGGATTTCCTAATACTAATTTCATACTTTATTAAAGGAATTGTTTTGGGAAATAATTTCCTAAATTGTCATAATCAATTTCGGAAATAATATGTTTAAGACTTTGATTTCTCTAAATCAAATCTTATTAAATTAAGAGACAATTCCCTTAATTCAACGACATATTATTTTAATGAAAATCTCTTTTAAGAAACTCTATAGGAAACCATTTTCCTAATTAATTTTGGAGACAACAATATTTAAGAGCATCACCTCTTAAATCATATTTTATGGATTTAATTAATTACAACAAATTATTTTCTAAGGGTGGCTCCCCGAGGCTCAGATACCCAAAGAAAAGTAATTTGTCGTAAATCCAATTTGGACCGCTTCGGATGCGTAACCAAATTAAACATGACAAATTCAATTAAAATTGGGAAATTTAAATTACAACAACTAACTTTAAATTGGACGGCTCCCCGAGGCTCAATCCAAAATAAAAAATTTTGTTGTCAATTTAAAAACCAATTCAAATTTAATTGTCAATTAACAGTCCATGAATTTGTCTAGACTTTCTTGAAAGAAAGTGCCCAAAATTACGAGATTTCATAAATTGGTTTTCAGAATAATTGTAAGTTTCTGGTACAAAGAAAACTTACATATTTCCAAAATTGAAAAATTTCTAAAATAGAAAAATTTCCAAAATTGGAAAGTTTCCAAAGATGGGAAGTTTTCACAATTATTATAAAATTTCAGAAATTAGAAAATTTCAAAAGTTTCCGAAATTTCATGAGGATTTCCAAACTTAGAAATTCCTAAATCTAAAATTTATTATAATTTGAAAGTTTCCATAATTGGAAATTTTTTTCCAAAATTGAGATTATGACAAAGTTTTCCGCAAAACAATTATATGATTAAGTCGAACACTAATCGGCTCTGATACCACTGTTGGGACCGGGTGCATGTCGACAAGGATACGGGTTCGTAAAATTTTAAATTTTTACGTGCAGCGGAAGAATTAGCATAAAATAATTTCCTAAATTATTTTAACCGCGTATCTAGCATGCAACCTTATGATGTGTTGACATAATCATAAATTAAAACTTTGCGGAAAAGTAAACTAATTTACTAAGTACCTCTCGAAACTCGAAGTAAGGGACGAGATTCAACCGTAGCGTCCCTTGGAAGCTCCGCCTCTATTCGCGTCCACGCCGAGTTCTCTTCGGGATGACTTCGCAAAGTCACGAGTTTTGTGCCGACGAGAACTACTAGATTCTCCGAAGACACAACTAGAAGAACAAGAGAAAAGATAGGAAACTAACCAACAAGAAACGGAATCCAAATTCCGGGAAGAGAGGAGTTGCGATCCGCTTCTTCTTCTTCTTCTTGTTTGGCTTCTCCTTCTTCTTGATAGCTCACGGCAACCAACCCTAGGGAAGGAGGTGCGCTGGCCCTAGGTGGATGAAGGGGCGCCGGCCCTAGATCTCAAGAAGGGCGCCGGCCCTAGCTTGGGAAGGAGAAGGAGAGAAGAGAATAATAGAGAGAGAGGGAGAGAGCTAATCTCTTGAGAGCTCTATTGATTGGAATTAAGGGCTTGCCTTTGGTTCCTTTAGTAGCCTCTCCCTTGCCAAGTCTCCCTCTTAAGAGAATTAACGGAATTAGTTATCATAAGAAATTTATCTTATAAATTTTCTTATGACTTATTCCGTTATTCTTAGTTTTTATTATAACTAACTTTATAGTAAAACAAATTCTCTTGCCCTTTTAATTATGGAATAAATTTGTATAAAATTTTCTTATCATGGATGAATCAATTCATAATTAATTTTATAAATTAAAATTAAACCAATTCATGGTTCATTTTAATTTCCATAAAAAGAATAAATTTACTACAAATTTCTTTATAAATCTCTTTATATATATTTCTTTATATATCAATTTATTTATCCATAATTTATAAAACAAATCTCGCTAGATTTATTTTATTAATTAAACCAATTAAATTGGTTTATTCCCTTTTATTGGCCGGCCAAACCAAGCCGTTTCCATCGCGAATTAAACTCATTTAATTCGCCCAATAAGCCTTCAAAAGACTTAGCCATTTTAAGTTTCTATTGCGCCTCTGATTAACTCAGATTCGACTTATTTCTCTTGATTGGAAAATCCAATTTTCAACTCGTTTTAAATCCCTCGGATTACTCGTAGTGCGTGTGACTAAATAGGCTTTCGATTTATGTTGGCCGTCTATAATCAACTAATCATAGAACGATCATGAGTGGCACCTAGTAGTACATCATGACCCCCAATTAATCGAAAGATCAACGGTTGATCTCAGAAGTAATTCTGAAACCCTTCAGTAGCTCTAATGAATCGTGTCCCATTCCCTTCGCCATCTTATACCCACTTGGTTCAGGACATGGTCTGTTTGTGTCAGTCCCCACTAGACTGACTACGTCACACCTAGCCCAAGTAGTGTCTTTCTCGTCCTTTGGATTTCTAATTACTCTCATATATTTAAGAGACTCGCACTCTAAACATGATATACTCTGGCCAGAGGTTTTGAGTAACAATCCGACGATAGGCCTGGGTATACATCTCCTCGCAAGGAGTGGTGAATCCTTTGTAGGCTGTTCAAACATCTTCGGGCACTTCGGCTTATACCCAATCATCCTGGGTCCACACCTCCTTGGAGATGCTTGCTTAAGATGTTAAAGTATAAGTCTCCATGACCAAGATGACTTGAACACCGCAAGTCAAAGGAACATCGCACTTAAGCTGCAGTAAGAACTTCATTGACATATCTATATAGATAACCATATGAAGTCTTACAGCTAGTCACTCCAATGAACTAGTTCCCTTAACTAGCATCCATGTTTATCTCCGGACATCCCAATGTCACCAGCCAGTGAGAATCAGCTGATTAGAGAATAACCCATGCTAGTCTCAACAGAATTGATAGTGTCCGTTTTTATCAATTCATCGACTAGGGATATTTTCAATACTTCACATTTGCACATTTAGAGATAATCACTAGTTGTGATCCCATCACAAATTCTCTTATGCTGTGAGTTGTATTGCGGACATTCAGTAGATGAGTTTAAGATCCCAATCAAATACACAAACATGTATACTCAAATAGTGAATTATCATTTATTAAAATAAATGTTTACAATCATAAGGCGATTGCCTTAGGACACTTCTCTCATATCACTAACAATTTGGTCAATAGGGTGGTCATGGTGAAGTCTCAAGGGTCTAGAGGTTGTAGGTTCATTTACTCCTTCTTCTTCATCCTCTAGGGTACTTCTTACTCCCCCTTGATCATTGCCCTCCAAATGTAGGTCTTGGGTTCTTTGGGCAAGGGGTTGGACCTCTTCTATATCCTTATCAATAGAGGCCTTCCTAGGGTAGGTACTAGTTGTTTCATCAAATTTAACATTTGAGGACTCCTCAATTACCTTTGTCCTCTTGTTGTACACTCTATACCCCCTACTAGTCAATGAGAACCCTAGTAGAATTCCTTCATCTGCTTTTGACTCAAATTTCCTTGGGTCATCTTTGGTGTTTAAAATGTAGACTTTACATCCAAAGACTCTAAAATAATGGACTTGTGGTACCCTTCCATTCCATAGTTCAAAGGGTGTTTTCCCTAAAAACTTATGTACCAACACCCGATTTTGGATATAGCAAGCGGTGTTAACCGCTTCGGCCCAAAAATAGCTAGGAAGAGAATATGCATTAAGCATAGTCCTAGTAGCTTCTTGTAGGGCTTGGTTTTTCCTCTCAACTATCCCATTTTGTTGAGGAGTCCTTGGGCATGAAAACTCATGCTTGTACCCATTTTCAACACAAAATTGCGTGAAACTAGCATTTTGGAACTCCCCACCATGGTCACTCCTAATTCGGTTTATTTTGATGTTCTTTTCATTTTCTACCCTTTTACTATAAAGATTTCTAGGGTATCATCCTTATGTTTTAAGAAGTAGACCCAAGTAAACCTAGAAAAGTCATCTACTATCACTAGGCAATACTTACTCCCTACAAGTGATGGAGTACTATGGCAATCAAACAAATCTATATGCAAAAGTTCTAAAGGTAGTGAAGTGGTGATTAGAGTTTTACCTTTGTGTGATGCTTTTGATTGCTTACCTTCTTGGCATGCATCACACAACTTGTTCTTCTCGTACTTGATCATTTGGAGCCCCTTCACCAACTCTTCCTTGGCCACTCTTGCAATGCTCCTCATGTTGACATGTCCAAGTCTCCGGTGCCACAACCACCCTTCTTCTTCTTTGGACATGAGACACTTAACAACATTGTTAGTAGCATAAGATAGATCAAGATAATATAAGTTTGCCTCTCTAAACCCTTCTAATATGATAGTATTTGAATCATTTTGCCTTATTACACATTTCTTAGCATGAAATTCTATTTTAAAACCGGCATCACATAGTTGACTCAGACTTAATAAATTAAACTTCATATCTTTGATTAAAAGTACCTTATGAATCGAAATAGTGGAAGATACCTCAATTGTGCCCCTACTAATGATCCTCAACTTTCCACTATTCCCAAAGGAGACCGTCCCTTCTCTTATGTAGCTAATAGTGGTGAACTTACTCACATCCCCGGTCATGTGTCTTGAGCATCCACTATCTACTATCCACAAAGTTGGGGCCTCCTTCACCTTTTCCTAGACAACATGGAAAACATACTCTTTTGGTACCCATATTTTTGATCCATAAGCATCATTCAAAAATTTCTTAGGTACCCATGTCTTCTTTGTGGTTCCCTTAGCCCCTAATCTCCTAGATGCACCAATCCTACCGGTGAGTGAAACAAAGGCTACCTCCTTGGTCTTAGGCCTATAACCCAACCCGGCTTTGTTATATACAGCCCTTTGACTGTTTATGATCATATCTAGGTTACTAGATCCTACTTGGAATTTCCTAAGGGCCTTTGTGAGGTCATCTACCTATTTCCTTAATTCCCTATTTTCATTTTCAAGGTGTGAAACATGTGAAGAAGTAGAACTAGCATGCAAATCTTTAAGTTTAATAGCTTCTACTCTAAGCATGACAATTTGTTCTTTGAGATCCTTAATTTTACCTCTAGCCTTAGTTAAGTCCATGTTCGTGCTAGAAATTATTTTCACTAAAGTAGAGGAGGGCAAGTGATATACCTCACTTACCGACGCTTCTGACTCTGATGATGAAGTGGAGGAGCTCTCATCTTCACTGCTTGAGCTTCGTTCATCATCCGATGAGTCTGAGTCATCTTGTGCCATAAGAGCAAAGTGGGAGACTTGCTCTTCCTCTTCCTCTGAAGATGAGGGATCATCCCACGTTGCCTTGAGGTTGGTAGCACCCTTCTCCTTTCCCTTTGATTTCTTCTTGTCACTCTTTTTCTTCTCTTCCTTCTTGTCATCCCTTTTCTTCAATTGGGGACACTCGTTCTTCATATGTCCCTCTTGGTGATAGTTGGAGCAGATTATGTCCTTGGTCTTACCCTTTCCTTTGGCCCCTTTCCTAACATATGACTTGTTAGAAAAACTTTTAAATGCTTTACGAAATTTCCTTACCATGAAGGCCTCTTGGTCACTATCCATAGAGGCGCTTGACTCCTCTGAGTCCGATGACAATGAGTAGATCACTTTCTTCTTCTCCTTCCTCCTTTTCTTCTCCTTTTCTGCAACAAAAGCAATACCTTTCTCTTTGGCCGAAATGTTAGCTTGCTCGTGCAGTTCAAATTCACAAAATAGATCGTCTAATTTGACTAAAGATAAATCCCTCGATACCTTGTAAGCATCAACCATGGATGCCCACAGGGTGGTTCTCGGAAAGGCTTGTAAAACATACCTGACCATGTCCCGATTTTCGATTTTCTCTCCAATTACATGAAGCTCGTTTATCACTTCCTTTACCCTTCCATGCAGCTGGCTGACGGTCTCGTTGCTCTTCATGGAAAGGGATTGCAGTTGGGCCACCAACAAGTCCTTCTTGGCTCTTCTGAACTCGTTTGACCACTCGTTCAGTTCAACTAACTTGTCCCATAGCTCTTTGGCGCTCTTGAACGACCCCACCTTGTTTAGTTGATCCTTCGAGAGCCCGCATTGCAATGTGGTGGTGGCCTTGGCATTTGACTGCGCCCTCTTCATCACCTCCTTAGACCATGATCTCATAGGTGTTGGGTCTCCCCTTTCATCGACGGGCGCCTCGAAGCCATCTACAACACTTATCCAAGTTTCAATATCATTCATGAGGTAGTATTGCATCCTACCTTTCCACTACGCGAAGTTGTTCCCGTCGAAGAATGGTGGTCGTGCAGTGGGGTATCCCTCTTGAAATGCCATTATAATTACTTCGGTTGACTGTTAGATCTTCCGAAACGCACCGACTCTGATACCAACTGAAGGATCGTCTAAGGCTTACAGAGGGGGGGGGGTGTGAATGCACTTTCTCGGATCGTTTAGATCTCTATAGAATCGTTAGTGCAGCGAAAATAATATGCAAAGGAAATTAAACAATGCTAACACAAAATATTTTACTTGGTATTCACCTTGATGGGTGACTAATCCAAGGATCCACGCCGCGAGCACCACTTTCACTATGAAAACCTCCTTTAGGTGGAGAAACCTTTACAACGGCGATCTTCCTCTTTACAGAATAGAGTAGAATGAGTGTGAGGAAGCAAAAACACTTTTCAGTTGGGCAGCACTTCGTTACTGTACGGAATCATACCGTGCACGTGTAACAAGGAGCTCCTTTTATAGGTGAAAAGGACAGACTCGCAGTCTGTCCTGCCCCACACCAGTCGACTGCCCCAATGGCAGTCGACTGGCCCAGCATTAATTGCTGGCCAACGGCTAGCCAACAGCTAGTTTCGGGGGTATACCAGTCGACTGCCCCAAGGCCAGTCGACTGGTCTGAAGCTGCGAACTTTCTGTGGGTTTTGGCAGTCGACTGTCGCAGGGCCAGTCGACTGCCCTGCCACACTGTTCAGCTCTAGCCACTCCAGACCTTCTCCTTCGCGTGTGCCTTCAGGTCTGCTCCCTTGGTTCGCCCCTTAAAGTCCTCTTCCTCTGGCTATCGCCCCTCGGATGCGCACGCAAGCCTTCCCTTGGCTTGCCTCCATGCTACCCTTCACGTGTGCCCTTGAAGTCCACTTCACGGCTTGCCCTTGGAGCTCTCCTCCCTCGGCTCTCGTCCCTCGGATATGTCCACCAAGTGTGATTATCCAAGTCCTGCAAACTCAATCACACATATCAAATACAACATAACACTCTAACTTTAAACCTATTCATGCACACATCAAAACCATGATCTTCCAATCATTTAAGGGCCGATTGCCTCAACACATAGGAGCCGATGATTGTCAGCATGCAATAATGCAAGGATGGTGCATGACCCAAACATATATAACACCCACCAAGTCCTCAACTAACACCTCAGTGTGCTAGGTATAGGTCTGAATCCTATATCATGGGATACAAGCAACCTACTAGGTATACTGAGAAAGGTAACCAGTGATCTATCAATATCAAAATTCAAGAGGAAACATATCACTACTTCTATGCACATATATATACATATACATGGCAACTATTGAGACTGTAATAAGCTAAACGGGAGATAACCTCAAGGTTTAGCAGCATGTATCAAATACAGGTATAATAAGGCAGATATAGCATATAACTTACTGTTATCTATAACAAACCATGCATAGTAATATGACAATATCAACAAGATAAGTCAAGGGGTACCCGCCTCAAAAGAGAGAAGCTCGTATCAGGAAAGAACCTCCAGTCCGATAGTCCGCAACCAAAGGTCCAAATTAATATCCTGTATCAATGGATATATTTAAATAGCTATTATAACAATTATTAAATAGCTAAACAAATTACTAAACCTGTAACGACCCAGAAAATTCTCTTAATATTTTCTTAAAATATTGAGCATGTATAGATAATTTTCCGAGGGACCTAGAAGTATTAATACAACATGTGGCCTAGAAATCCATATTTTCTCATTTAAATTGAGAAAACTAAGTACTAATAGACCTTATATGGGCTTTTTAGTACCATAATTATTGAAGAATTTTAGGTAAAAATTAATATAAATATAAAGGGGTTTTAATGAGAAATATTAACATAATTATGAGGGAATTTTTAGAGAATTTTCGGAATTTTGGGAAAAATAATAGAAAAATAAAAGGAAAAATAAAATAAAAATAAGGTGCATGGGCCAAAGATTGAACCTTGGACCTCTTGTACAACCATGCATGCTCTAACCAACTCACCTAGCAAGGGAATGTTATGAGGGAATGAAATGGAGGTTGGTTAAGGCTTAAGGGAAGAGGAAGAGACATCATGACTCTTCACTTACCCTCCTTAATGTGTTATAAAGAAGGGGGTTTGGGAGTTACCTTCTTACTTCCATCAATTGCATTTTCTTTCCTCCTCCCTCCTCATTCTAGCCGAACACCACAAGAGAGGTTCTCCCTTGGAAAAGCTTCACAAGAAGGTCTCATCACCAAGATCTAAAGGTTTTCCAAAGCTACAAGGGCAAGGGGGTTCAAGTGTCCAAGGGATTTACAATTTCCTTCTCTATTAAGGTCTAAAAATCAAGATCAACTAAGGTAAGACTCCCTCACCTGTGGTATAATAGTTCCTTTATGATTTTTAGCATGATATAAAGTTGGTTTTGGGATTTATATTGAAGAAACCATGAGGTGTGACCCAATGACTTTCGGCCCTTAGGGTTTTGGGGTCCAAAATGATGTTAAAAATATTTCTCATGCTTTCTAATGTTTTTCCATGAGGAATATAAGTTAAAATGAGATTTAGAGAAATTTTAGGGTACTCTAGGACCTCCTAGGGTTTCGGCCAACCTCAAGAACCCATGGGTGGGATGGGTCTAAAACTTCAAGTAGGTGTTTTATGTATTATCATGCTATAAGGGAGATTGAGGGTGACTTATGTGAATTTTCACAAGGTCTTGTGACCCTTGTAAGTTTCGGCCAAGAAGGGTCTAGGGCAAAAAGGTTAGGACTTCCCTCAAGCAAGGGTCCTAATGGCCCTATGGTAGGGTATGGTTGGTGTTTAATGTTTGATTGGGGTTTTTATGGAATTTTTCCATTTACTTATGGACTTGGAGGGTTTCGGCCAGCCTTATGAAGAGGGGCTAAAGGGTAGGGTTAGCCCTAATTATGAGCCCTAATGGCTCCCCATGGTCTTATAAGTAATGTATGGTTGGTTCTTCACCTTATGCTATCTTACATGTTAATTGAATGATGGAGGCCTTCCCTATAGGTTTCGGCCAAGCAAAGGAATTTAGGGTTTGGATGGAGTTAGGGTTTGAAGAATGATGATTTATGCTTTATATTGAAGTATATATATATATGTAGCAAGGTTCAAGCATATGGTAGAAATTAAGTTACCTACAACCCTAACCGCAAGCACCATGTTTTATGTTTGTATATTTATGATTGGATGCCATGCTTAATAGGGTTTTTGATGAATGTCTTATGGTCTATGCCATGCGCTTGGATGGTAGGTAGCATGTTCATGGAAGTCCTACCTATGTATGCTTATGTCATGTTGAGAACCATGCTATGTTATATGCTTATGTTATGTTAAGAACCATGATATGTTATTGTGTATGTTCATGATAGGAATGATGCCATGATAAGTATGTTAGGTTTATGTTTATGATAAGAATGATGCCATGATAAGTATGTTAGGTTTATGTTCATGATAAGAACAATGCCATGATAAGTATGTTATGTTTATGTTCATGATAAAAAAAATGATGCATGCCATGTTTATGAAAGAAGATGCATACCATGTTTATGAATGAAGATAATGCTCATGCCTTCCAGGCATCATGATTCTATGCAATAAGTATGAACAATGAAAGGACAAGCATGTGCTAAGTCATGCTTTATGTAACATGGTTATGCTATGAATGTCTTAAGAATGATGAAACATGTAAAGTATTTTACTTTATGAATGGGCTTGTACCGGACCGAAGTATGGGTCCAAGGGATGGGCACCTTAAGAACGCCCCGGTTATGGACTACCGACTATGCTGTCCACGGTTCTGGCACTACCGGAGTTGTGCAACAGGGATGGGCTCCTTAAGAACGCCTCGGTTCGGGGACTACCGACTATACTGTCCTTACCCTAGAAGGTCGGGGCTCGCTACCTCGGACTTGCTAGGGATGCGCTCTTATGATGTATGTATGTGGTACAAGCCGGGGACCCCAATGATGTGATGATTATGTTTAAACATTTAAAAGTATGTTTTTAAAAAGTTAAGCATCCTTATGTATATGCCTTCCACTCATGCATTCATTCATGTTATGCATTATGCTATGCTAATAAGATGTTATGCTTACGCTTCATGTTAAGAAATATACATGGGAGTAAATTATCTATGTCATGAGTATGTTAAGAAGATGCTCATATGCTATGATAGGAAGTATGCTTATGTTTATGCCATACAGGTTGGTTTACACCTTATAGACATGTTTATACCATGTATTATGCCATGTTAAGAATGCTTATTATGTTATGTTTATACCATGTATTATGCCATGCAAGGAATGTTTATTATGTTTATGTTTATACCATGTTGCATGCCATGTTTGGAATGTTTATTATGATTATGTTTATGCCATGTAGCATGTCATGCTTATAATATTTACTATGTTTACGATTATGCCATATCTCATACCATGCTAGGAATGTTCACTGATGTTTATGTTCATGCCATGTCAAGTATATGATAAGTGATTCAAGTTGTTATGTTCTGAGTAGAGCACCAAGTATGTTAATGTTTCATGTGCTCATTATGAAATGATGAATGGTTTTGTGAGTAGGAAAGAGTCTTACTAAGCCTGTGTGCTTATAGTCTTATTTCCTTATACCGCAGATCATTCAAGGGGACAATGAGGAAGCAGCAGGAGGGCAAGAACGCATGTGTGTGGTAGTGACTTGGCCCAGGAAACCATATGTTTACCGTTTATTCTATAACTTTACCTTGGTTACTTATATGCTTGAATAATGACTTATGCGACTCTATGACATGATGCTAAGTATGATATGATGCTAAGTATGATATGATGCCTAGTATGAAGTTAATATGCCAAGTTCCCATGTCATTATGTTAGGAATGGTAATAGGGCATGTATGTGTAAGTCTTAAAGTTATTCCGATGCCTTATGATGACTACATGCCCTAAGTATGTTAACGTAACGCCGCCTTATGAAAAGAAAAAAAAAAGGCGGGCGTTACAGGTTGGTATCAGAGCAGTAACCATCTCACTACACACACATCAAGCCCTCTCTCTGCAGCTTCCAAGTAAGTACCTCTTTGCATATCTTATGACAGTAAGCACTTTTAGGAAACTTTATGATTTTAGGATATGCAAGTATGAACGATGCTTATGATGAGAAGTACTTTAGGATATGTAACTATGAACGATACTTTATCTTATATTGTATTATGAAACCAAACACTTTAGGATTTAATATGCGGGTAGGAATAACCAAGACTTATATTAATCGTACTTGTCTTTTATGAAGAGAAGCCTGGCTAGAAGACAAAGTAATAGAAATAATGAGACTACTTCATCGCCCGACCTGATGCTCAATATACTTTATATTATAACCTATCTTAAGTCACATCATAAGACAATCATGTATAAGTATTCTGCCTTATACATTAGGTCTAAGTTAGTCATAATACAATTAGTCAGAAGTGTGACTCAACCTTATGTTCATAAACATAGTATTAATTGAGCACCATCATAATATTAGTAATTAAGGTGAACCTAGTATTAACATAATGTTATATAACCTATACATTATATGAGTTACCAATCATATAATATAATTATATTATATTATATAAAGCAAATGATAATAATATGAGAGCGTGTACTAATATAAGATTATTATCAATATAACTATACTAATTCCTTATCATATAAGTATTGTCATAATTCACCTATCATATAGGTTTTTAATATGAGCCTACATACAGGTTGACATGTATCATCTCAACCTATAAGTTATCACCTATACATATTATTCCATAAGCAAATTATAGGTATTATACCTATAATTTATATGATAAATAACTATAATTTATGATATTATGTATAACCTATAGTATAGTCTCATGTAGGGAATTATATGATAGCCTACATACATAAGATTATAACACTCTCACCTATGTTAGCGTATAGTATTAGTTCCATTATACTAATACTAATATAATCAATGGTATAAGTCATACGGCATAACCTAAAATGATACGCATAGGGTAGTGTCCTAATTATATTAACACTTATTATAGATTATGGGTCCACTATATTTTCATACTAATTATAAATATTAGAATTATCAACGTATGTTTCACTATTATCTTATGTATAATATATAAGATTACCTTAAATTATTTTATGGTAATATAATAAATATGATCTCACCTATCATATAATAACCATTAACTAATATAATTCATAGCTCATGTTGTGAACTAATATTTCGGAGGCATACTATTATTATGTTTACCCATAATTATAATAACTATATAATTATGATATATGCATATAATTACATCATAGAGCTATTAATGATACTAGCTCAATTACATGCTAAGGAGATAATCAAACTTTATGGAGTTCCCAAGACCATCATCTCCGATAGGGATGGGTGCTTCACCTCACATTTTGGGAATGCATCCAGAAGTCTCATGGCACTAAACTGCGGTTCAGTACTGCTTTTCACCCTCAGACTGACGGGCAATCGGAACGAGTGAATCAAATATTGGAGGATATGTTGAGAGCATGTGCCCTGGATTTCAAAGGAAGTTGGTGCCGATATCTATGTTTAGCGGAATTCGCTTACAATAATAGCTATCAAGCTACTATCGGAATGACACCCTATGAGGCTTTGTACGGGAGGAGATGTAGGTCTCCGATATGTTGGTACGAGGGTGGTGAAAAGAAGAAAATGGGGCTCACAACGGATGTTATCGACAGCGCCACCCGAGCTATACAGAATATTCGACAACGGATAAAAACTGCTCAGAGCCGGTAGAAGAGTTATGCCGATGTCCGGCGTAGACCACTGGAATTTAATGTGGGGGATTGGGTATTTCTCAAAGTGGCTCCTATGAAGGGGGTGACAAGATTTGGGAAGAAAGGAAAACTAAGTCCGCGCTATGTGGGGCTGTACCTGATTTTGAAAAGAGTCGGTAAAGTGGCATATAAGCTAGAGCTGCCTCCAGAGATGTCAGCTATCCATAACGTATTCCATGTGTCCTTGCTTAAAAAGTGTATCCCAAATATGGACCAAGTGATCGAGCCACAGACAGTACAAGTGCAGGAGGACCTAAGCTATGAGAGCAGACCCATCTAGATTTTGGATAGGGAAGTCAAGTAGCTGAGGAGTAAGGAGGTACCCTTAGTCAAGGTCCTATGGCAAAGTCAACGGTTCGAAGAAGCTACCTGGGAACGCGAGGACGAGATGAGGCGCAAGTACCCGGAGCTATTATAAGTTCGAGGGCGAACTTTCACGAGGTATGGGGGATTGTAACGACCCGAAAAATTCTCTTAATATTTTCTTAAAATATTGAGCATGTCTAGATAATTTTCCGAGGGACCTAGAAGTATTAATACAACATGTGGCCTAGAAATCCATATTTTCTCATTTAAATTGAGAAAACTAAGTACTAATAGGCCTTATATGAGCTTTTTAGTACCATAATTATTGGAGAATTTTAGGTAAAAATTAATATAAATATAAAGGGGTTTTAATGAGAAATATTAACATAATTATGGGGGAATTTTTAGAGAATTTTCAAAATTTTGGGGAAAATAATAGAAAAATAAAAGGAAAAATAAAATAAAAATAAGGTGCATGGGCCAAGGATTGAACCTTGGACCTCTTGTACAACCATGCATTCTCTAACCAACTCACCTAGCAAGGGAATGTTATGAGGGAATGAAATGGAGGTTGGTTAAGGCTTAAGGGAAGAGGAAGAGACACCATGACTCTTCACTTACCCTCCTTAATGTGTTATAAAGAAGGGGGTTTGGGAGTTACCTTCTTCCTTCCATCAATTGCATTTTCTTTCCTCCTCCCTCCTCATTCTAGCCGAACACCACAAGAGAGGTTCTCCCTTGGAAAAGCTCCACAAGAAGGTCTCATCACAAAGATCTAAAGGTTTTCCAAGGCTACAAGGGCAAGGGGGTTCAAGTGTCCAAGGGATTTACAATTTCCTTCTCTTTTAAGGTCTAAAAATCAAGATCAACTAAGGTAAGACTCCCTCACCTGTGGTATAATAGTTCCTTTATGATTTTTAGCATGATATAAAGTTGGTTTTGGGATTTATATTGAAGAAACCATGAGGTGTGACCCAATGACTTTCGGCCCTTAGGGTTTTGGGGTCCAAAATGATGTTAAAAATATTTCTCATGCTTTCTAATGTTTTTCCATGAGGAATATAAGTTAAAATGAGATTTAGAGAAATTTTAGGGTACTCTTGGACCTCCTAGGGTTTCGGCCAACCTCAAGAACCCATGGGTGGGATGGGTCTAAAACTTCAAGTAGGTGTTTTATGTATTATCATGCTATAAGGGAGATTGAGGGTGACTTATGTGAATTTTCACAAGGTCTTGTGACCCTTGTAAGTTTCGGCCAAGAAGGGTCTAGGGCAAAAAGGTTAGGACTCCCCTCAAGCAAGGGTCCTAATGGCCCTATGGTAGGGTATGGTTGGTGTTTAATGTTTGATTGGGGTTTTTATGGAATTTTTCCATTTACTTATGGACTTGGAGGGTTTCGGCCAGCCTTATGAAGAGGGGCTAAAGGGTAGGGTTAGACCTAATTATGAGCCCTAATGGCTCCTCATGGTCTTATAAGTAATGTATGGTTGGTTCTTCACCTTATGCTATCCTACATGTTAATTGAATGATGGAGCCCTTCCATATAGGTTTCGGCCAAGCAAAGGAATTTAGGGTTTGGATGGAGTTAGGGTTTGAAGAATGATGATTTATGCTTTATATTGAAGTATATATATATATATATGTAGCAAGGTTCAAGCATATGGTAGAAATTAAGTTACCTACAACCCTAACCGCAAGCACCATGTTTTATGTTTGTATGTTTATGATTGGATGCCATGCTTAATAGGGTTATTGATGAATGTCTTATGGTCTATGCCATGCGCTTGGATGGTAGGTAGCATGTTCATGGAAGTCCTACCTATGTATGCTTATGTCATGTTGAGAACCATGCTATGTTATATGCTTATGTTATGTTAAGAACCATGCTATGTTATTGTGTATGTTCATGATAGCAATGATGTCATGATAAGTATGTTAGGTTTATGTTCATGATAAGAATGATGCCATGATAAGTATGTTAGGTTTATGTTCATGATAAGAACAATGCCATGATAAGTATGTTATGTTTATGTTCATGATAAAAAAAATGATGCATGCCATGTTTATGAAAGAAGATGCATACCATGTTTATGAATGAAGATAATGCTCATGCCTTCCAGGCATCATGATGCTATGCAATAAGTATGAACAATGAAAGGACAAGCATGTGCTAAGTCATGCTTTATGTAACATGGTTATGCTATGAATGTCTTAAGAATGATGAAACATATAATGTATTTTACTTTATGAATGGGCTTGTACCGGACCGAAGTATGGGTCCAAGGGATGGACACCTTAAGAACGCCCCGGTTATGGACTACCGACTATGTTGTCCACTGTTCTGGCACTACCGGAGCTGTGCAACAGGGATGGGCTCCTTAAGAACGCCTCGGTTCGGGGACTACCGACTATGCTATCCTTACCCTAGTAGGTCGGGGCTCGCTACCTCGGACTTGCTAGGGATGCGCTCTTATGATGTATGTATGTGGTACAAGCCGGGGACCCCAATGATGTGATGATTATGTTTAAACATTTAAAAGTATGTTTTTAAAAAGTTAAGCATCGTTATGTATATGTCTTCCACTCATGCATTCATTCATGTTATGCATTATGCTATGCTAATAAGATGTTATGCTTACGCTTCATGTTAAGAAATATACATGGGAGTAAATTATCTATGTCATGATTATGTTAAGAGAATGCTCATATGCTATGATAGGAAGTATGCTTATGTTTATGTCATACAGGTTGGTTTACACCTTATAGACATGTTTATACCATGTATTATGCCATGTTAAGAATGCTTATTATGTTATGTTTATACCATGTATTATGTCATGCTAGGAATGTTTATTATGTTTATGTTTATGCCATGTAGCATGCCATGTTTGGAATGTTTATTATGATTATGTTTATGCCATGTAGCATGTCATGCTTAGAATGTTTACTATGTTTACGGTTATGCCATGTCTCATGCCATGCTAGGAATGTTCACTGATGTTTATGTTCATGCCATGTCAAGTATATGATAAGTGATTCAAGTTGTTATGTTCTGAGTAGAGCACCAAGTATGTTAATGTTTCATGTGCTCATTATGAAATGATGAATGGTTTTGTGAGTAGGAAAGAGTCTTACTAAGCCTGTGTGCTTATAGTCTTATTTCCTTATACCGCAGATCATTCAAGGGGATAATGAGGAAGCAGCAGGAGGGCAAGAACGCATGTGTGTGGTAGTGACTTGGCCAGGAAACCATATGTTTACCGTTTATGCTATAACTTTACCTTGGTTACTTATATGCTTGAATAATGACTTATGCGACTCTATGACATGATGCTTATGCGGCTCTATGACATGATGCTAAGTATGATATGATGCTAAGTATGATATGATGCCAAGTATGAAGTTAATATGCCAAGTTCCCATGTCATTATGTTAGGAATGGTAATAGGGCATGTATGTGTAAGTCTTAAAGTTATTCCGCTGCCTTATGATGACTACATGCCCTAAGTATGTTAACGTAACGCCGTCTTATGAAAAGAAAAAAAAAAGGCGGGCATTACAAAACCGTATCAGGGTTAGCCTAATCACCCTTTTCATTTAGCTATTTATACAAAAATAATTAACTAATCAACTATTAAATTTAACGCTACGTTTCTAATAGCTCCGAGTCATTAAGTTAGGTTTAATCTAACCTAAACCAAAGACACCACTTTAATGCACACGGCAAGGAGGGGAAATCAACCACCACACTAGAATCCAAATTCATTATCATCTAAAACTAAGAATCATAGTTCATCCACACCTCACACAGCAAGTCCCCAAAGCTTACGTCATGGTATCGCAGAGCAAATCAACAACCATTCCTTAGTACTGATTCACATCAGAACAAGCACCAAAACAAATCGATAGTAACATCAAAATAGAGGGTCTACCAAAACTCAAGATCGAATACCATTTTAAATCCGAATAAAGAACTGTGGTTCCAAAATAGGATTACAACCTACCAACTGAACATAATGCAAATTCAAACAAAACATCCCATACCAACCGAATTTGATCCCCAAACAGAAACCCCTACACAAATCAATTTGCTATCCAAAAATTTAGAAAAAAACACTGCTAACAAAATATGAACCCGAGCATATTGAAATTCAACCAAGTCGAACATTAACAACCCTTACAAATCAAGCTCCTCAATTTCCAAAACCCATGCACACTCCAATTCTATAATCCCAATCAGAACATGCAACCTAACACATAGAGATCATGGCCAATTCAAAAACGCAAATCTGATTGATTGATAAACTGCAACTTTGAAACGAACTAAGACTGGGAGCTAAACATTCAAGAAGAATTCGAATGGAACCCACCGATCCAGCCGATTCCTATCATCTAACACAAGAAATCGATTCCAACCAAAGAAGTAACCGATTCAAAATCAGATCGAATCATCAACCACTTCCTTACCTGTATCGACGTTGCTAGGAAGATCTCTGCTCAGATCCGATCAAGCTAGAAGACTCCTCAAATTTTCGATCGACCAGCTACGCCCTCCCTTCCTCGCACGTGCCCTAAATCGCCGTGGCTCGGCCGGAGAGGAGTGGACAGCGTCCATGTAATCTCGAGGGAGGAGAGCACGGAAGAGGGAGGTGCGGCGATGGATTCGCGAAGCTTAGTGGAGAGGAAGTCTCGGGCATGGCTGCGGCTAGGGCACGAGGGAGGAAGAAGGAGTCGGCTGTGGGCGTTGGTTGCGGTTAGGGCACGCGAGGGGAGGAAGGCGTCGGGGCAATTGGAGTTGGCTGCAGCTAGGGCACGAGGGAAGAAGATGTAATAAAGGGGGGGTCTTTTTGCAGAAAAGCCCCTCATTTTTCTCCATTCCACACTAAACCCTTATGATTTCTGATTTTTAACATTTAACTTCCCTAGTTTGCTTTACTAGCCCTTAAGCCCTCAAAATGTATAATTTTTTTCCATCTAACTCCTCGAAACTTCACCTAACGAGTCGGAAACCCTAGACTCAATCCGGAAAAATCCCGAAAAATTTTCTGCTCCGGATTTTCGAATTGCCGTATTTTACATTCTCCCTCACTAATAAAAATTTGGTCCCCAAATTTCGTTCATTCCTCATATGTCACCCACTAGCAGCTAAACATGTCTGTACTCATCATGAGTAACCTCTTCGGTTGATACCCTAAGGTTACACTATTACGAAGCAATTGGAGTTATCAATCCAGATGTTATCATCTAATAACCATATTTACTCGATCAATCATTCAATCATCACACCTATCTAGGGCACTCAAGATCACTGGCGCCCAGTCTACACTTTGATCCTCAAACGTAAAACGTTCAAATTCATGAATATCACCCAAGTATCCTCAAGTCAATAACATCCTCCCGAGAATCACAGGTCATATATCTGTATATATATATATCCTCTAATAAACCATCAGAAGATCACATATAATTTAAAGATTATGCCAATATGTCGTACCATATGCTGCTATCAATAACAAACTTCCTAAATAATCAACCACCAAAAGATCATTTATCCACTTAATGATCCCTCAAAAAGCCACAAATCCAACAAAATTAGGTCTCACAATATCCACCAATCGAATCCTCAAGGCATAACACATCATAGAGATTCGTCAATCTCGATCCACCTCTCAACAACCACGAGATAGTCCACGGTGATAACAACCTTATCATCCGGTGAACTAATAGGTCCACGATGGGGTATAATAACCGAAAACTAGTGGACATCTTTGACCTCCTTATTAATGTCCAATATCTCACTAGAAGGTAAGGATAAAGCTAATTTCAAACCCTTCGCACCCTAGCGGGTCGTAGATCCCGATGCACCATCGAGATTATCCAACCATATACACCCAATCTATGAGTCAAGACCCCTCATAGCATAGCGTAGTAACTAGCAAGTCACACCGACCGTCGAGTCGTAATCCAATACAGTCCGATTCCTCCACTCCATGTGTTGGGTTCTCTCGGCACAAAACAATAAAAACGCAGCGGAAACAAGAACCCACGAGGGATCCATGCGAAAGAAAACTCGTACAAAGCTATCTATCTAATAGATTTATCTACTGTTTATACCTTTGAAGCGTGCCCTTCGGTTATCCCGCTCGTCCAAGATGCGCCGGATCTCTTGCACGTTCAAACGTCCGTGCCTCTATTCGTATCCACACGGACACAATCTCTCAACTTCGGGAGAACTACCTTAGTTGTGCTAGCAACTTGAGGTAGCTCGAAAACACCAAGAACCTTACAGTAAGGTTTCGGCCAAGAGTGGAGGAGAGGAAGAAGAGAGGAAGGGAAGGGGAAAAGCTAAGGCAAGAAGAAAAGACCTCATTCAAAGTCACAAGACCCTCTTTTATAATCATCCCATGAATATGAAGAGGTGTGTGTCTCTTTGGCTTCCCAATAAAGAGCACATCTTTTTATGTGGCTCTTTATCATTTCCAATGCAAGAAAAGAATCTTTTCATCCAATGAAGAGAGACTTTTCTCTTTCCTTCATGCAACTCCGACCAGGCCTCTCGGGCTTCCGACTCGGTCTCCCGACCAAGTCTCCCGAGTGGCGAGCTCCTGACCCAGTCTGCCGAGCTCCGACCCAGTCTGTCGAGTGCCGACCCAGTCCGCCGAGTTTCACCTCGGTCAGCTAAGCTCCGACTCGGTCCGCCGAGATCCGACTTAGTCCGTCGAGCTCCGACTCGGTCCGCCAAGCTCCGACTCGGCCCGCCGAGCTCCGACTCGGCCCGTCGAGCTCCGACTCGGCCCGCCGAGCTCCGACTCGGCCCGCCGAGCTCCGACTCGGCCCGCCGAGCTCCGACTCGGCCCGCCGAGCTCCGACTCGGCCCGCCGAGCTCTGACTCGGTCCCTCTCGAGTTCCCAACTCGAGTCCCCTGAACTGACCTCCCGAATTCCCAACTCAGGCTCAGGTCTCCCGAGTTCCCAACTCGGGCTCAGATCTCCCGAGTTCCCAACTCGGGCTCAAATCTGCCGATCAACTTTCCCGAAGCATTGTGTCCATTGTGTGTGACCCAATAGGTTCTCGTGACGTTGGCAATGTGCCTAAACACTTTAGACACATAAACAATGAGCGGCATCTAGCAATGCATCATTGCTACCCAATTAACAAGAAAAGTCGAGATCCGACTAAACCTCCGTGACTATGATAATGTATAACCTTGTCCTTCTATCCTTGATATCTAGATTGACCAATGAGGCATAGACCGTGTCATCCTCAATAAATCTTGTGTATCTTGATCCCTGAGTAGACTCACTCAAACAAATAAGTTTAATATCTCATATTGACTCATTTGAGCATGACCATGTGTTTAAGTAGTCCTACTCGATCAAGGGGCTCACAGATATCACTCTCATCATATGGGAGGGATAGATCCCATCTACATCACTCACATCCCTCCACATAATTCATTACATACCCAGTGATCGCCTTTATAGTCCACCCTGTTATGGGTGACGTTTGACGATACCAAAGTACATAACTCCTTATGTAGGGAACCGTAGTGACTTCAGGTCTAAGGACTATTCATACCAATAGTCACATGAGAAAGTCTATGACACTCATATGACAATCTATAAAAATTTCTCATGGCGGGTCATTCAATACACATTCTCCAATGCATACCTATGTGTCAACTTGATATCACATATCCATGACTTGTGAGCTCAAGTCATCAGTTGACCTACATGCTAGTCTCCATACATTAATATTGTCCCTGAATATTAATGCTCGACTAGGAATGATTTAGTGTAGTGTTCTCTATATTATCTCACTATCGATTCAACCAATCGATATAATGTAGATAAGAACCTACTACACAAGGACATTATCATACTTAGTCATTCGACACATAATACAAAGTAAGTATAATGATCAAATATGCCTTTATTAATAATAGAATATGATACAAAATGTCTTTAGTCAATCATCACATAATTGGCTCTAGGGCTCCTACTAACACCATGGTCAAAACCATCTAAGATCCTACTCCATAACATGGAGATAGAGACATGCTATCTCTTAGGAGTATCTCAGCATACTCATGAAGCAATTCTTTTATTTCCCCATAGATTATCCTGAATATCATCTAACCACAGGTGACCAAGTCTTTTAAGTGATTTGCCTCTGCGCAATTATAAGTCCGTAGGTATCTTCTTGGTTATTCAGACCAAGTACAAGCGATAACCCAAAAGTGTCAAGCAAGTAGCTCCACACTTTTCCGTATTAGCTCAAATCACATATCCACATATACTTTATAAGTCATCTGTAACGACTCGAAAAATTCTCTTAATATTTTCTTAAAATATTGAGCATATCTAGATAATTTACCGAGGGACCTAGAAATATTAATACAACATGTGGCCTAGAAATCCATATTTTCTCATTTAAATTGAGAAAACTAAGTACTAATGGGCCTTATATGAGCTTTTTAGTACCATAATTATTGGAGAATTTTAGGTAAAAATTAATATAAATATAAAGGGGTTTTAATGAGATAGAGACATGCTATCTCTTAGGAGTATCTCAGCATACTCATGAAGTAATTCTTTTATTTCCTCATAGATTGTCCTGAATATCATCTAACCACAGGTGACCAAGTCTTGTAAGTGATTTGCCTCTGTGCAATTATAAGTCCGTAGGTATCTTCTTGGTTATTCAGACCAAGTACAAGCGATAACCCAAAAGTGTCAAGCAAGTAGCTCCACACTTTTCCGTATTAGCTCAAATCACATATCCACATATACTTTATAAGTCATCTGTAACGACCCGAAAAATTCTCTTAATATTTTCTTAAAATATTGAGCATATCTAGATAATTTTCCGAGAGACCTAGAAATATTAATACAATATGTGGCCTAGAAATCTATATTTTCTCATTTAAATTGAGAAAACTAAGTACTAATGGGCCTTATATGGGCTTTTTAGTACCATAATTATTGGAGAATTTTAGATAAAAATTAATATAAATATAAAGGGGTTTTAATGAGAAATATTAACATAATTATGGGGGAATTTTTAGAGAATTTTTGGAATTTTGGGGAAAATAATAGAAAATAAAAGGAAAAATAAAATAAAAATAAGGTGCATGGACCAAGGATTGAACCTTGGACCTCTTGTACAACCATGTATGCTTTAACCAATTCACCTAGCAAGGGAGTGCTATGAGGAAATGAAGTGGATATTGGTTAAGGCTTAGAAGAAGATGAAGGGTCATGAAGAGACTCTTCATTTACCTCCTTAATGGGTTATAAAGAGGGGAGTTTGGGAGTTACCTTCTTCCTTCCATCAATTGCATTTTCTCTCCTTCTCCTTCCTCATTCTAGCCGAACACCATAAGGGAGGTTTTCCCTTGGAAAAGCTCCACAAGAAGGTCTCATCTCCAAGATCTAAAGGTTTTCCAAGGATACAAGGGCAAGGGGGTTCAAGTGTCCAAAGGATTTACAATTTCCTTCTCTTTTAAGGTTTAAAAATCAAGATCAACCAAGGTAAGACTCCCTCACCTGTGGTATAATAGTTCCCTATATTTTTAGCATGATATATTGGTTGGTTTTTGGGATTTGATGTCGAAAGAAACAAAACCAAGAACCCTAGTCCTATGGGTTTCGGCCACTAGGATTTTAGGGTCCATGATGATGCTAAAAATCTTCATAATGTTGTTTAATGTGCTCTCATGATGTTTAGTGATTAAATATAATTTTTGAGAATTTTTGGGGTACCCTAGGATACCCTAGGGTTTCGGCCAACTTCAAGAACCCATGGGTAGGGTTGGGTCTAAAACTTCAAGTATGTGTTTTATGTATTATCATGATATAAGGGAGATGGAGGATGATTATGTGAATTTTCACATGGCCTAGAGACCCTATAAGTTTCGGCCAAGATTGCTAATAGGGTGGAAAGTTAGGACTTATTTCAAGTAAGGGCCCCAATGACCCTATGGTAAGGTATGGTTGGTGTTTAATGATTGATTGGGGATTTTAATGGAATTTTTCCATGCCCCAATGGCCTTCTAGGTTTCGGCCAGCCCTAGGAAGGAGGGCTAAAAGTTAGGGTTAGCCCTAATCATGAGCCCTAATGGCTTCCTATGGTCTCATAAATGGTGTATAGTTGTTCCTCTACCTTATGTTATCTTACATGTTTATGGAATTGATGGAACTCCACCTTATAGGATTTGGCCAAGCCTTGTATCTAGGGTTTGGGGTGGAGTTAGGGTTCAAAGAATGATGGTTTATGCTTACCATGAAGTATATATATATCTATAGGTTCAAGCATGTGGTAGAAATCATGTTACCTATAACCCTAACCATAAGCACCATGTTTTATGTTATATGTTACGATTGGATGTCATGCTTAATAGGGTTTATTATGAATGCCTTATGTTTTATGCCATGTACATGAATGGTAGGTAGAAGGTTATGGAAATCCTACCTATGCATGCTTGAGATAGATACCATGCTTAGGTAAGAAATGCAATGTTTACCTTACGTATTATGATCATACAAGCTCTATGTGGTAGGATAAATATCTATGAAAAACATGTCATGTTCGATGCAATGCTTACCTTATATGTTATGATCATGCAAGTAATAGGAACAGGAATGATGTTTAGGTATGCATGTCATGTTTTATGTATGAAGTTGTATGCCATGTTGTATGAATAATGATGCATGCCATGTTAAATGAATAAAGATGCATGTCATGTTTATGAAAGAAGATGCATACCATGTTTATCAATGAAGATAATGCTCATGCCTTCCAAGCATCAGGATGCTATGCAATAAGTATGAACAATGAAAGGACAAGCATGTGTTAAGTCATGCTTTATGTAACATGGTTATGCTATGAATGTCTGATGAATGATGAAACATGTAAAGTATTTTACTTTATGAATGGGCTTGTACCGGGCCGAAGTATGGGTCCAAGGGATGGGCACCTTAAGAACGCCCCGGTTATGGACTACCGACTATGCTGTCCACGGTTTTGGCACTACCGGAGCTGTGCAACTGGGATGGGCTCCTCAAGAACGCCTCGGTTCGGGGACTACCGACTATGCTGTCCTTACCCTAGTAGGTCAGGGCTAGCTACCTCGGACTTGCTAGGGATGCGCGCTTATGATGTATGTATGTGGTACAAGCCGGGGACCCCAATGATATGATGATTATGTTTAAACATTTAAAAGTATGTTTTTAAAAGTTAAGCATCCTTATGTATATGCATTCCACTCATGCATTCATTCATGTTATGCATTATGCTATGCTAATAATGTTTTATGCTTATGCTTCATGTTAAGAAATATGCATGAGAATAAATGATCTATGTCATGGTTATGTTAAGAAGATGCTCATATGTAATGATAGGAAGTATGCCTATGGTTATGCCATACGGGTTAGTTTACACTTTATAGACATGTTTATACCATGTATTATGCCATGTTAAGAATGTTTAATATGTTATGGTTATACCATGTATTATGTCATGCTAGAAATGTTTGCTATGTTTACATTTATGCCATGTTTCATGCCATGCTAGGAATGTTCACTTATGTTATTGCTCATGCCATGTCACGTATATGATAAGTGATTCAAGTTGTTATGTTCTAAGTAGAGCACCAGGTATGTTAATGTTTCATGTGCTCATTATGAAATGATGAATGGTTTTTGTGAGTAGGAAAGAGTCTTACTAAGCATGTGTGCTTATAGTCTTATTTCCTTATACCGCAGATCTTTCAAGGGGACAATGAGGAAGTAGTAGGAGGGCAAGAACGCATATGTGTGATAGTGATTTGGCCCAGGAAATCATATGTTTATCGTTTATGCTAGAACCTTACTTCGGTCACTTATATGCTTGAATGCTTGAATAATGACTTATGGAACTCTATGATGTGATGTTAAGTATGACATGATATGGAGTTTAAGTATGAAGTCAACATGCCGAGTTTCCAGGTCATTATGTTAAGAATGGTAGTAGGGCATGTATGTGTAAGAATAAAGTTATTCCACTGCCTTATGATGTCTACATGCCCTAAGTATGTTAACGTAACACCGCTTTACGAGAAAAAAAAGCGGGCGTTACAGGTTGGTATCAGAGCGGTTGTCATCTCACTACACACACATCAAGCCTCCTTCCTGCCGCTTCCAACTAAGTACCTCTTTACATATCTTATAGTAGTAAGCATTTTTAGGATGTTTTATGGTTTTAGGATATGCAAGTATGAACGATGTTTATGATGAAAAGTACTTAGGATATGTAACTATGAACGATACTTTATCTTATATTTTATTATGAAACCAAACACTTTAGGATTTAATATGCGGGTAGGAATAACCAAGACTTATATTAGTCGTACTTGTCTTTTATGAAGAGAAGCCTGGCTAGAAGACAAGAGTAATAGAATTAATGAGACTACTTCATCGCCCGACCAGATGCTCAATATACCTTATATCATAACCTATCTTAAGTCACATCATAAGACAATCATGTATAGGTATTCTGCCTTATACATTAGGTCTAAGTTAGTCATAATACAATTAGTCAGAAGTGTGACTCAACCTTATGTTCATAAACATTGTATTAATTGCGCACCATCATAATAATAGTAATTAAGGTGAACCTAGTATTAACATAATGTTATATAACCTGTACATTAGATGAGTTACCAATCATATAATATAATTATATTATATTATATAAAGCAAATGATAATAATATGAGAGCCTGCACTAATATAAGATTATTATAAATATAACTATACTAATTCCTTATCATATAATTATTGTCATAATTCACCTATCATATAGGTTCTTAATATGAGGCTACCTACAGGTTGACATGTATCATCTCAACCTATAAGTTATCACCTATACATATTATTCCATAAGCAAATTATAGGTATTATATCTATAATTTATATGATAAATAACTATAATTTATGATATTATGTATAACCTATAGTATAGTCTCATGTAGGGAATTATATGATAGCCTACATACATAAAATTATAACACTCTCACCTATGTTAGCGTATAGTATTAGTTCCATTATACTAATTCTAATATAATCAATGGTAAAGTCATTGCCTACGCCTCTAGGCAACTTAGGGAACATGAACAGAATTACCCCACCCACGATCTGGAATTAGCCATGGTGGTCTTCGCTCTTAAGATATGGAGGCATTATCTGTATGGAGCGCAGTGTAAGATTTATACCGACCACCAGAGCCTGCGGTATTTCTTCACTCAGAAAGACCTAAATATGAGACAACGCCGGTGGCTGGAGTTGGTAAAGGACTACGACTGCGAGATCTTCTACCATCCAAGGAAGGCAAATAATGTGGCCGATGCACTTAGCCGGAAGTCAAGTGCCACCTTGATGTCCATATCTAAATTATCCCAACCACTTGAAAGAGAAATTATGAATTTTGGGGTTGAAGTCATCTCCGGGCGACTTTCCACCATGACAATATCACCTGCGCTATGTGAGGACATATTGGAAAAACAAAATGGTGATCTGAGTCTCCAGAAAATAAAGCAGGAGATCCTAGAAGGAAAGGGCGATGGTTTTCATATCGCCAAAGGGGGGTATTATACCTTAGGGATCGTCTATGTATCCCTAGTGATCTGGAGCTTCGAAGGAAAATATTGACGGAAGCTCACGAAACCCCTTATTCGATGCATCCAGGTTGCACCAAGATGTATCAGGATCTGAAGGAGAGGTTCTGGTGGTCTGGAATGAAGAGGGATGTGGCTCAGCATGTTAGTACTTGCAGGACTTGCCAGCAAGTAAAAGCAGAACACCAGCGACCCGGAGGAGTTCTGCAGCCACTAACGATTCCGGAGTGGAAATGGGAAGACATCTCTATGGATTTCATTTCAGGGCTTCCCAGGACTACGAATGGATNAGGGATGGTCGCTTTACTTCAATTTTTGGGAATGCGTTCAGAAGTCTCTCGGCACTAAATTGCAATTTAGCACCGCCTTTCACCCTCAGACGGACGGGCAAACTGAACGGGTGAATCAAATACTAGAAGACATGTTGAGAGCTTGTGCCCTGGATTTCAAGGGAAGTTGGTGTCGATATCTATGCTTAGCGGAATTCGCATACAATAATAGCTACCAAGCTACTATTGGAATGACACTTATGAAGCCTTGTATGGAAGGAGATGTAGGTCTCCGATTTGTTGGTACGAGGTGGTGAAAAGAAGAAAATGGGGCTCACAACGGATGTTATCGACAGCGCCACCCGAGCTATACAGAATATTCGACAACGGATAGAAACTGCTCAGAGCCGGCAGAAGAGTTACGCCGATGTTCGGCGTAGACCAATGGAATTTAATGTTGGAGATTTGGTGTTTCTCAAAGTGGCTCCTATGAAGGGGGTGACCAGATTCGGGAAGAAAGGAAAACTATGTCAGCGCTATGTGGGGCCGTACCTGATTCTAAAAAGAGTCGGTAAAGTGGCATATGAGCTAGAGCTGCCTCCAGAGATGTCAGCTATCCTTAACGTATTCCATGTGTCCCTACTGAAAAAGTGTATCCCAAATATGGACCAAGTGATCGAGCCACAGACAGTGCAGGTGCAGGAGGACCTAAGCTATGAGAGCAGACCCATCTAGATTTTGGATAGGGAAGTCAAGAAGCTGAGGAGTAAGGAAGTACCCTTAGTCAAGGTCCTATGGCAAAGTCAACGGTTCGAAGAAGCTACCTGGGAACGCGAGGACGAGAAGAGGCGCAAGTACCCGGAGTTATTCTAAGTTCGAGGACGAACTTTCACGAGGTATGGGGGATTGTAACAACCCGGAAAATTCTCTTAATATTTTCTTAAAATATTGAGCATGTCTAGATAATTTTCCGAGGGACCTAGAAATATTTATATAAAAATTGGCCTAGAAATCCATATTTTCTCATTTAAATTGTGAAGTTAAGTACTAATGGGCCTTATATGGGCTTTTTAGTACCATAATTATTGGAGAATTTTAGGTAGAAATTTATATAAATATAAAGGGGGTTTTAATGAGAAATATTAACATAATTATGGGAGAATTTTTAGAGAATTTTCGGAATTTTGGCGAAAATAATAGAAAATAAGAAGGAAAAATAAAATAAAAATAAGATCATGGGCCAAGGATTGAACATTGGACCTCTTGTACAACCATGTATGCTTTAACCAACTCATCTAACAAAGGAATGTTATAAGGGAATGAAATGGAGATTGGTTAAGGCTTAGAAGAAGATGAAGGGCCATGGAGAGACTCTTCATTTACCTCCTTAATGGGTGATAAAGAGGGGGGTTTGGGAGTTTCTTTCTTCCTTCCATCAATTGCATTTGCTCCCCTCCTCCCTCCTCATTCTAGCCGAAACCCCAAGGAGGAGTTCTCCCTTGGAAAAACTTCCACCAAGGCTTCATCTCCAAGATCTAAGGTCTTCACAAGAGTACAAGGGCTAAGGGTGGTCAAGAGGCAACAAGATTTCCATCCTTCTCTCAAATCTAAGGTTTATAATCAAGATCAACCAAGGTAAGACTCCCTCACCTGTGGTATAATGGCTTTTCTTAAAGATTAAAATGATATGAAAGTTTTGAAAGTGATGTTTATGTTGGGAAAACCAAAGGAAACCCATGAACCTAACCTTATAGGTTTCGGCCCCATGGGTTCTTGGTCTATAATGATGATAAAAATCAAAATCATGTTGTCTAATGTGCCCTTATGATGTCTAGAGATTTAATATAATTTTTGAGAATTTTTGGGGTACCCTAGAGACCCTATAAGTTTCGGCCAACTTCAAGGACCCATGGGTAGGGTTGGGTCTTAAACTTCAAGTATATGTTTTATGTATTATCATGATATAAGGGAGATGGAGGGTGATTTATATGAATTTTCACATGACCTAGAGACCCTATGAGTTTCGGCCAAGATGGGTTGATAGGGTAAAAGTTAGGATTTATTTCAAGTAAGGGCCCCAAGTGCCCTATGGTAAGATATAATTGATGGTTAATGATTGGTTGGGGATTTTAATGGAATTTTTCCATGCCCCCATGGCCTCATAAGTTTCGGCCAGCCCTAGGAAGGTGGACTAATGGTTAGGGTTAACCCTAATCATGAGCCCCAATGACTTCCTATGGTCTCATAGATGATGTATGGTTGTTCCTTGACCTTATGCTATTGTACATGTTTATGGGATTGATGGAACTCCACCTATAGGTTTCGGCCAAGCCATGTATCTAGGGTTTGGGGTGGAGTTAGGGTTCAAAGAATGATGGTTCATGCTTACCATAAAGTATTTATATGTATAGGATCAAGCATGTGGTAGAAATCATGTTCACCATAACCCTAATGTTTAAGCACTATGTTTTATGTTTTATGTTTATGATTGGATGCCATGCTTAATAGGGATTATTATGTATGTCTTAGGTTTTATGCCATGTATTTGAATGGTAGGTAGAATGCTATGGAAATCCTACCATGTATGCTTAAGATAGATATCATGCTTAGGCAAGAAATGCAATGGTTACCTTTTGTATCATGATTATACAAGCTCTATGTAATAGGATAAATATCTATGAAAACATGTCAAGTTCAATGCAATGCGTACCTTCTATGTTATTATTATGCAAGTATTAGGAATAGGAATGATGTGTAGGTATGCATGCCATGTTTATGTAGGAAGATGAATGCCATGTTTATGTAGGAAAATGAATGCCATGTTTATGTAGGAAGATGAATGTCATGTTTTATGAATGATGATGCATGCCATGATTTACGAAAGAAGATGCATGCCATGTTATGAATGAAAGATGATGCTTATGTCTTTAAGGCATAAATATGCTAAATGGCACGGTCGACGGTCGACGGTACGACGGTCGTGAGGACCGGTAAATGGGCCGGTAGACGGGCCGAGCCGTAACAAGTTATGCTATGTTAAAGATGCCATGAATGTCTTATAAATGATGAAGCATGTAAAGTATTTTACTTTATGAATGGGCTTGTACCGGACCGAAGTATGGGTCCAAGGGATGGGCACCTTAAGAACGCCCCGGTTCTGGACTACCGACTATGCTGTCCACGGTTCTGGCACTACAGGAGCTGTGCAACAGGGATGGGCTCCTTAAGAACGCCTCGGTTCGGGGACTACCGACTATGCTGTCCTTACCCTAGTAGGTCGGGGCTCATTACCTCGGACTTGCTAGGGATGCGCACTTATGATGTATGTATGTGGTACAAGCCGGGGACCCCAATGATATGATGATTATGTTTAAGCATTTAAAAGTATGTTTTTAAAAGTTAAGCATCCTTATGTATATGCATTCCACTCATGCATTCATTCATGTTATGCATTATGCTATGCTAATAAGATTTTATGCTTACGCTTCATGTTAAGAAAGATGCATGAAAATAAATGATCTATGTCATGATTATGTTAAGAAGATGTTCATATGCTATGATAGGAAGTATGCTTATGTTTAGGCCATACAGGTTGTTTCACACCTTATGGACATGTTTATACCATGTATTATGCCATGTCCAGAATGTTTAGGATGTTATGTTTATACCATGAATTATGCTATGTGGTATGCCATGTTTACCATGAATTATGCCATGCTAGGAACGTTGATTATGTTTATGCTTATGTCATATAGTATGCCATGTTTAGAATGTTATCATGCTTATGTTCATGTCACGTAGTATGTCATGCTTAGAATGTTACGATGTTTACGTTTTTGCCATGTCTCATGCCATGTTAGGAATGTTCACTTATGTTTATGTTCATGCCATGCTATGTATATGATAAGTGATTCAAGATGTTATGTTCTAAGTAGAGCACCAAGCATGTAAATGTTTCAGGTGCTCATTATGAGATGATGAATGGTTTTTGTGAGTAGGAAAGAGTCTTACTAAGCCTGTGTGCTTATAGTCTTATTTCCTTATACCGCAGATCATTCAAGGGGACAATGATGGAAGCAGCAGGAGGGCAAGAACGCATGTGTGTGGTAGTGACTTGGCCCAGGGAATCATATGTTTATCGTTTATGCTAGAACTTTACTTTGGTCACTTATATGCTTGTATAATGACTTATGGAACTCTATGATGTGATGTTAAAGTATGACATGATATGACATGATATGATGTTTAGGTATGAAGTCAATATACCGAGTTTCCATGTCATTATGTTAGGAATGGTGGTAGGGCATGTATGTATAAGCTAAAGTTATTCCGCTGTCTTATGATGTCTACATGCCTTAAGTATGTTAACGTAACGCCGCTTTATGAAAAAAAAAGCGGGCGTTATAGGTTGGTATCAGAGCCATCGCCATCTCACTACACACACATCAAGCCCTCTTCCTGCCGCTTCCAAGTAAGTACCTCTTTACATATCTTATAGTAGTAAGCACTTTTAGGATGCTTTATGGTTTTAGGATGTGCAAGTGTGAACGATGGTTATGATGAAAAGTACTTTAGAATATGTAACTATGAACGATACTTTATCTTATATTTTATTATGAAACCAAACACTTTAGGATTTAATATGCATGTAGGAATAACCAAGACTTATATTAGTCGTACTTGTCGTTTATGGAGAGAAGCCTGGCTAGAAGACAAGAGTAATAGAATTAATGAGACTACTTCATCGCCCGACCTGATGCTCAATATACCTGATATCATAACCTATCTTAAGTCACATCATAAGACAATCATGTATAAGTATTCTGCCCTATACAATAGGTCTAAGTTAGTCGTAATACAATTAGTCAAAAGTGTGACTCAACCTTATGTTCATAAACATAGTATTAATTGCACACCATCTTAATATTAGTAATTAAGGTGAACCTAGTATTAACCTAATGTTATATAACCTGTACATTATATAAGTTACCAATCATATAATATAATTATATTATATTATATAAAGCAAATGATAATAAGTGAGAGCGTGTACTAATATAAGATTATTATAAATATAACTATACTAATTCCTTATCATATAACTATTGTCATAATTCACCTATCATATAGGTTCTTAATACGAGCCTACCTACAGGTTGACATGTATCATCTCAACCTATAAGTTATCACCTATACACATTATTCCATAAGCAAATTATAGGTATTATACCTATAATTTATATGATAAATAACTATAATTTATGATATTATGTATAACCTATAGTATAGTCTCAGGTAGGGGATTATATGATAGCCTACATAGATAAGATTATAACACTCTCACCTATGATAACGTATAATATTATTTCCAAAGTCATTGCCTACGCCTCTAGGCAACTTAAGGAACATGAACAGAATTACCCCACTCATGATCTGGAACTGGCCGCGGTGGTCTTCACTCTTAAAATATGGAGGCAGTATCTATATGGAGCGCAGTGTAAGATCTATACAGACCACCAGAGTCTGCGATATTTCTTCACTCAGAATGACCTGAATATGAGACAACGTCGATGGCTTGAGTTGGTGAAGGACTACGACTACAAGATCTTCTACCATCCAGGGAAGGCAAACAAAGTGGCCGATGCACTCAACCGGAAGTCAAGTGCCACCTTGGTGTCCATAGCCATATTACCCCGACCATTCGAAGAAGAAATTATGAATTTTGGGGTCGAGGTCATCTCTGGACGACTTTCCACCATGACAATATCACCCATGCTATTTGAGAACATATTGGAAAAACAAGATGGTGATTTGGGTCTTCAGAAAATAAAACAGGAGATCCTAGAAGGAAAGGGCGATGGTTTCCATATCGCCAAAGGGGGAGTACTATACCTTAGGGATCGTCTATGTGTTCCTAATGAGCCGGAGCTTCGAAGGGAAATACTGGCAGAAGCTCACGAAACCCCTTATTCGATGCATCCAGGATCCACCAAGATGTATCAAGATCTGAAGGAGAGGTTCTGGTGGTCCGGTATGAAAAGGGATGTGGCTCAGTATGTTAGTACTTGCATGACTTGCCAGCAAGTGAAAGCAGAACATCAGTGACCCGGGGGAGTTCTGCAGCCACTCGCAATTCCGGAGTGGAAATGGGAGGACATCTCTATGGATTTTATTTCAGGGCTTCCCAGGACTACGAATGGATATGATGCAATTTGGGTTATTGTGGACAGGATGACAAAGTCTGCTCACTTCATGGCGATCAAGATGACTTATTCGATTGAGCAACTGGCTCAATTATATGTCAAGGAAGTAATTAGGCTTCATGGAGTTCCCAAGACCATCATCTCAGATAGGGATGGTCGCTTTACTTCGCATTTTTTGGAATGCGTTCAGAAGTATCTCGGCACTAAATTGCGATTTAGCACCGCCTTTCACCCTCAGACGGACGGGCAAACTGAACGGGTGAATCAAATACTAGAAGACATGTTGAGAGCTTGTGCCCTGGATTTCAAGGGAAGTTGGTGTCGATATCTATGCTTAACGGAATTCGCTTACAATAATAGCTACCAAGCTACTATTGGAATGGCACCTTATGAAGCCTGTATGGAAGGAGATGTAGGTCTCCGATTTGTTTGTACGAGGGTGGTGAAAAGAAGAAAATGGGGCTCACAACGGATGTTATCGACAGCGCCACCCGAGCTATACAGAATATTCGACAACGGATAGAAACTGCTCAGAGCCGGCAGAAGAGTTATGCCGATGTCCGGCGTAGACCACTGGAATTTAATGTTAGAGATTTGGTGTTTCTCAAAGTGGCTCCTTTGAAGGGGGTGACCAGATTCGGGAAGAAAGGAAAACTAAGTCCGCGCTATGTGGGGCCGTACCTGATTCTAAAAAGAGTCGGTAAAGTGGCATATGAGCTAGAGCTGCCTCCAGAGATGTCAGCTATCCATAACGTATTCCATGTGTCCCTGCTGAAAAAGTGTATCCCAAATATGGACCAAGTGATCGAGCCACAGACAGTGCAGGTGCAGGAGGACCTAAGCTATGAGAGCAGACCCATCCAGATTTTGGATAGGGAAGTCAAGAAGCTGAGGAGTAAGGAAGTACCCTTAGTCAAGGTCCTATGGCAAAGTCAACGGTTTGAAGAAGCTACCTGGGAACGCGAGGACGAGATGAGGCGCAAGTACCCAGAGTTATTCTAAGTTCGAGGACGAACTTTCACGAGGTATGGGGGATTGTAACGACCCGGAAAATTCTCTTAATATTTTCTTAAAATATTGAGCATGTCTAGATAATTTTCCGAGGGACCTAGAAATATTTATATAAAAATTGGCCTAGAAATCCATATTTTCTCATTTAAATTGAGAAGTTAAGTACTAATGGGCCTTATATGGGCTTTTTAGTACCATAATTATTGAAGAATTTTAGGTAGAAATTTATATAAATATAAAGGGGGTTTTAATGAGAAATGTTAACATAATTATGGGGGAATTTTTAGAGAATTTTTGGAATTTTGGGGGAAATAATAGAAAATAAGAAGGAAAAATAAAATAAAAATAAGGTGCATGGGCCAAGGATTGAACCTTGGACCTCTTGTACAACCATGTATGCTTTAACCAACTCATCTAGCAAGGAAATGTTATAAGGGAATGAAATGGAGTTTGGTTAAGGCTTAGAAGAAGATGAAGGGTTATGGACAGACTCTTCATTTACCTCCTTAATGGGTGATAAAGAGGGGGGTTTGGGAGTTTCTTTCTTCCTTCCATCAATTGCATTTGCTCCCCTCCTCCCTCCTCATTCTAGCCGAAACCCCAAGGAGGAGTTCTCCCTTGGAAAAACTTCCACCAAGGCTTCATCTCCAAGATCTAAGGTCATCACAAGAGTACAAGGGCTAAGGGTGGTCAAGAGGCAACAAGATTTCCATCCTTCTCTCAAATCTAAGGTTTATAATCAAGATCAACCAAGGTAAGACTCCCTCACCTGTGGTATAATGGATTTTTTTAAAGATTAAAATGATATGAAAGTTTTGTAAGTGATGTTTATGTTGGAAAAACTAAAGGAAACCCATGAACCTAACCTTATAGGTTTCGGCCCCATGGGTTCTTGGTCTATAATGATGACAAAAATCAAAATCATGTTGTCTAATGTGCCCTTATGATGTCTAGAGATTTAATATAATTTTTGAGAATTTTTGGGGTACCCTAGAGACCCTATAAGTTTCGGCCAACTTCAAGGACCCATGGGTAGGGTTGGGTCTTAAACTTCAAGTATATGTTTTATGTATTATCATGATATAAGGGAGATGGAGGGTGATTTATGTGAATTTTCACATGGCCTAGAGACCCTATGAGTTTCGGCCAAGATGGGTTAATAGGGTAAAAGTTAGGATTTATTTCAAGTAAGGGCCCCAAGTGCCCTATGGTAAGTTATAATTGATGGTTAATGATTGGTTGGGGATTTTAATGGAATTTTTCCATGCCCCCATGGCCTCATTAGTTTCGGCCAGTCCTAGGAAGGTGGACTAAAGGTTAGGGTTAACCCTAATCATGAGCCCCAATGACTTCCTATGGTCTCATAGATGATGTATGGTTGTTCCTTTACCTTATGCTATTGTACATGTTTATGGGATTGATGGAACTCCACCTATAGGTTTCGACCAAGCCATGTATCTAGGGTTTGGGGTGGAGTTAGGGTTCAAAGAATGATGGTTCATGCTTACCATAAAGTATTTATATGTATAGGATCAAGCATGTGGTAGAAATCATGTTCACCATAACCCTAATGTTTAAGCACTATGTTTTATGTTTTATGTTTATGATTGGATGCCATGCTTAATAGGGATTATTATGTATGTCTTAGGTTTTATGCCATGTATTTGAATGGTAGGTAGAATGCTATGGAAATCCTACCATGTATGCTTAAGATAGATATCATGCTTAGGCAAGAAATGCAATGGTTACCTTATGTATCATGATTATACAAGCTCTATGTAATAGGATAAATATCTATGAAAACATGTCAAGTTCAATGCAATGCGTACCTTCTATGTTATGATCATGCAAGTATTAGGAATAGGAATGATGTGTAGGTATGCATGTCATGTTTATGTAGGAAGATGAATGCCATGTTTATGTAGGAAAATGAATGCCATGTTTATGTAGGAAGATGAATGTCATGTTTTATGAATGATGATGCATGCCATGTTTTACGAAAGAAGATGCATGCCATGTTATGAATGAAAGATGATGCTTATGTCTTTAAGGCATAAATATGCTAAACGACATGGTCGACGGTCGACGGTACGACGGTCGTGAGGACCGGTAAATGGGCCGGTAGACGGGCCGAGCCGTAACAAGTTATGCTATGTTAAAGATGCCATGAATGTCTTATAAATGATGAAGCATGTAAAGTATTTTACTTTATGAATGGGCTTGTACCGGACCGAAGTATGGGTCCAAGGGATGGGCACCTTAAGAACGCCCCGGTTCTGGACTACCGACTATGCTGTCCACGGTTCTGGCACTACAGGAGCTGTGCAACAGGGATGGGCTCCTTAAGAACGCCTCGGTTCGGGGAACTACCGACTATGCTGTCCTTACCCTAGTAGGTCGGGGTTCGCTACCTCGGACTTGCTAGGGATGCGCGCTTATGATGTATGTATGTGGTACAAGCCGGGGACCCCAATGATATGATGATTATGTTTAAGCATTTAAAAGTATGTTTTTAAAAGTTAAGCATCCTTATGAATATGCATTCCACTCATGCATTCATTCATGTTATGCATTATGCTATGCTAATAAGATTTTATGCTTACGCTTCATGTTAAGAAAGATGCATGAAAATAAATGATCTATGTCATGATTATGTTAAGAAGATGTTCATATGCTATGATAGGAAGTATGCTTATGTTTAGGCCATACAGGTTATTTCACACCTTATGGACATGTTTATATCATGTATTATGCCATGTCCAGAATGTTTAGGATGTTATGTTTATACCATGAATTATGCTATGTGGTATGCCATGTTTACCATGAATTATGCCATGCTAGGAACGTTGATTATGTTTATGCTTATGCCATATAGTATGCCATGTTTAGAATGTTATCATGCTTATGTTCATGTCACGTAGTATGCCATGCTTAGAATGTTACGATGTTTACGTTTATGCCATGTCTCGTGCCATGTTAGGAATGTTCACTTATGTTTATGTTCATGTCATGCTATGTATATGATAAGTGATTCAAGATGTTATATTCTAAGTAGAGCACCAAGCATGTAAATGTTTCAGGTGCTCATTATGAGATGATGAATGGTTTTTGTGAGTAGGAATGAGTCTTACTAAGCCTGTGTGCTTATAGTCTTATTTCCTTATACCGCAGATCATTCAAGGGGACAATGATGGAAGCAGCAGGAGGGCAAGAATGCATGTGTGTGGTAGTGACTTGGCCCAGGGAATCATATGTTTATCGTTTATGCTAGAACTTTACTTTGGTCACTTATATGCTTGAATAATGACTTATAGAACTCTATGATGTGATGTTAAAGTATGACATGATATGACATGATATGATGTTTAAGTATGAAGTCAATATGCCGAGTTTCCATGTCATTATGTTAGGAATGGTGGTAGGGCATGTATGTATAAGTTAAAGTTATTCCGCTGCCTTATGATGTCTACATGTCTTATGTATGTTAACGTAACGCCGCTTTATGAAAAAAAAAGTGGGTGTTACACAAACAGTCAATCATACAATGCCAATCTAAACTAGGAGGAGGGACCGGGACGATCCAATGAGCCTGGCTGCCAGGATCGAAATAGCGACATCATCTCATGATACTGTGCGTCGCTAGTCTCCCTATCGGCTCTGAGGGCACTCATGTACTCAGTGTAATGGGCCTGATTTTCCTCCATTTCTTCAGCATGATTTGCCTCCACTTCCTCCTGGAGGCTCTGGACCTATGTCTCAAGTTGCGTCACTCTCTCGTAGAGTGTCGGTGGTGGGGGCTCGTCTATGTGCTCTCGAAATTCGGCTGCCAGATCTGCTACATCTACCTCAACGTCCTCATCAGAGTCGATCTGGGGTCCGGCTCTCTGACGCCTCCACGACAAAACCCCAGTACCCGAAACCTCTACACCAGCTAGGGATAAGTTCCTAAAACCTATCTCATCGAAGTTAGTCATCGCGGTCATCCCTCCATCGATGATGTTACGACCGTGATAATGAAGAATGGAAGTGATGATGTGGCAATAGGGGGTGCATACCCGCCCCTGAGTGGTAACACTGGATGCATATAGAATCGTATGGAACATGTGGAGTCCAATGTCAATATCAAGATGATGGATCACTGCGTACAGTACGAACGTGTGAAATGGTCGCATGGTCACGATGTCCCTAGTGGATAAAGGTAAGATGCAACAGACTAGAACTCTATACAAAGCGTAGTCCTGCACCTGAAGGTCAACAGACTGAAATTGTCTGGCCAAAGGGTTTCTAGCGTCTTTATAAAAGTAGGAGTGTAGAGTGTCTAGGGTAATGTGAGAGTAGGGAGCATCAAAAGGAGGATCCCTAGGAGGATAGCAGCAAAAGGTGGACTGGGAGAGTCGTAGTCCAAGAAATCGATTGAGCAAGGAGGGTGTGATAGTCAAGGGCATCCCTTGAACTGTAGTGACAAACATAAGATCATTCTGTCTAACTATGTTACTATAGAATTCTGCACATAGAGATGTGTTAATGGGATGAGTGCAAAATACAAGATTGTCTAGTTGGTAAAAGTTGATAACATTCATGGCCAATGGACAAGATTGAGTGAAGAATTGTCTATTGAGATAACTCATTTTTATGGGCTTATATGTTGTTCGAGCAAATTTATTACAAAGTTTTAAAGTTGGGAACCTAGGATCGGGACTCGGTTCGGTACCGGGGTTTAATTGGTTTGCTCGGCGTTTTCTAAGATAAGAAACATGCATTTAAAAGAATGGAATTTAAGAAAAATAAGTTTACATGTGAAAAAAAAATCATACCGGGTAGCCGTTCAGGGAGGCATGGTTGAGGGAGCAAGGGAGTCACTTGGGGGGTTTTAGGACGCCTTGGAAGGAGAAGAGTTGGAGAAGATAAGTGTTTTGGTTGTGGAAAAATGAGGAGGTTCAGGTGGCTTTTATAGATCTTTAAGCTCGGGCGCCCGGGAGCTCCCGGCCGCCCGGGATAGGTGGTCACTGCTTTTGACAGTGACTTACGGCTGAACGGGGGTGCCCGTGATGGCCCGGGCGCCCTGGTCAGACAGGGATGGCAGTTTTGCTGCCTTTGAATGATCTTGGGGGCGCCCGCAAGGGCCGGGGCACCCTTGTTAAGTAGTCATGGCAGTTTTTCTGCCTTGAGCGAAGTGAAAGTGATGGGGGGTGCCCGAGGAGTCAAGGGCGCCCGAGTTAGGTGGGAATTGATGTTTGACCAGTTTGACCATGGTTTAACTATGATTTGACTGCATTGACCATGGTTTGATTGCTTTGACCATGGTTTGACTACTTTGACCATGGTTTGACTACTTTGACCATGGTTTGACAAGTATTAGGTTAACTCCGTTCTAAACTACAGGATTTAATGTTTGTATTTAAACAATAATACAGGTATTAGATAAATTTCTATCAAGTTTAATTTTACCATCTCACTCATTCTAGAGCTGTCAAACACGTTTGCCTTATGGGTTTTTGTGAGACAGGTTTTAATAGATAGAATTATTAAAAAAATGATTTATTTTGAAAACCCTTAAATTAATTTTGAGAACAGTTGATTCTGAGTTTATTTTAAAAAAATATTTGAATCTACAATTAACTGAAAATTTGTGTTAGATTCGAATTTGATAAAGAATAATTTGAATTTGAATTTCAAAAATTGGCTTTCAGGTCTTGGCGAGACACTAGGCCTTCTTTGGCCGTATCCTTATTGGATAATCAACCCTTTCCTTGACAAAGGCTTTTAATGAAATTTCATTTTCAAAATTATTTTTTTGAAAAATTCTGGTCTAACTAGTTTGGGTCTTGGATCAGTAGCTTCGGCTAGTTTCACCAATCTAAAGAGACCAAGTAGAGTATACTTGACCTTATTAGAAGAGGCTTGCCTAACGTACTATCATCTCACCGCCACCCAATACTATGTTGTTAAAATTTCAGTTAAGTTGGTTCAGTCCTTAAACTAACCATTCCTAAGTCTAAGCATGGTAAATTGCAGAAATTAAATAAACAAGCAATCATGCAATTTAAAACAAGAATAGAAATTTATCTAACTATGAATATTATTTTTAAATTGGCTCCCCCTAGACTATAGCCGCGATAATGGTTCGGCAAGATGTGAATCTTGTCCTTGGGGATCCAATACTGATTTGATCCAGTTTGTTTGTTCAGGCACAGTTTGGGTACCCATGCCTGAGCTTTAGGTCTGGACTGGTTCAGTACAACATAGTATGATCTTTGTCTAGATTTGGTTCTATAGCCTAATCTGGATCGATTTAGAACCGACTTCTATTTTCCAAGAATCATGTCAAGACCCTTGGAACCAGAAGTGAACCGTTCTAAGGCTGATCTAAGGTCCTTGACTTGAGTTTTCAAGGAGGAGTTCTCTTCCTCAAGTTTCTCAACTTGAGTAGAGGTTCCTTCTTGAACCTTCTCAGTTAAGGATCTAGAGTCAGCTCCCTCTTTCAGGAGTTTTACTTCCTGTCAGAGAGATTCGACTCGGAGTTTAGCTTTCGTCAAATCTCGAGAAAGATAGGCAATTAATTCATTTAACTGATTTCTAGAAAAACCACTTACAGTGATTTCGCTGTCCTCTGAAAATGTAAGTTTGTCGTCGTCCGGTTCTGATTCTGACTCGGTCTCGATTTCTTCTGAGGCGGTTAGTGCGAGCAGGTTCGACTGTGGGACCTCTTCTTCTTCAGAGGAGGAGGACTCGACCCACGTTGCCTGAAGGGCCTTCTTCTTTCTCGTCTTCTTTGTTTCCTTCAGATTGGGGCATTCAGTCTTGTGGTGATTGACGAGCCCAAACTATGTGTCACAAATGTGGGCCTCAAATTTAGAATTTATAAATGAATGAAAGCTGGAAACCCTTTTACAATCAAAAGTATGAAAATGTAATATAGGGGCCACAGGTCGTATTTTTCTCGGGGACTAGTTGATATAATTTGATTCGCGCTTGTATTTACGTGTCGTTTGTGTTTTCGGGTTTCAAATTAAATCTGGGTTTGGGTTCAATATAGAATGAAAAATGCAATGAGAATGGAGGAAGACCGAACAGTTGATAGCAAAGGATAACTCAATCAATGGAAAACACAATCAAGGCACTAAAACAGTTTTGGAACACAAATGTGATTTCGATTGCAAAATGCCACTACAATTAGATTGAGCTTCAGGATCTACAACATTCAAACCGAAACATCCACTTGATACAAAGGCAATGCAATTTGTGCACTTAACTAATGAGAATCTTAATCAACCAACACACTTGTCCAATTCCGGAAAACAAAATCTGATTTAAGGTGTAATACAATTTCTAAGCAAATTCATCTAAGCAGGGGCTGCAAAACAATTTCTAAGCCAATTCAGGAATAAGACTTGATACAAATCAAAGCTTAGAAACAAACTTGATACTCAATTATTCAAACTTATGTTCCAATATAAAAATTTGATGCTAGGAACAGGAATTGGACTGACCAGTTCACAATCCAAAATGGGAAGATACTGATGGAGAGCTATGCAGGACAAGTAAATAAATTTAGCACTTGACAGCTAATGGATTTCGACATAAAAGCAGGATTGATGAATTCATGCGCAGAAATTGCAGTAATGGATTTCAGATTTCTGGAATTGAATGCTAAAACACATTGGATGAAAAGTTCAGCAAAACAACTGGAAACAAATGCTAAAAAAAATGCGAACTCAGATCTCCTGATACAACTTCAGAAATGAATTCTGATGATATGCAGAAATGGAATTGATCAGCAGATTGGGCACAGCTAGGTTGCAGAATTGGATTACAAATTCAACAAAACTGATACACATTAATGGATTTCAATTGCTATACAATTAAGCCAAACAGCAATGGAGAATTTCAAAAGAAGAATTAACAGCTGATCGCAACAAAATTCAGAAAACTGATACGCAAGGGGAGCACCAGGAATTCTGAAACGCAGCAACTCAGCTGAATGGAAGTCAGAAATGCAACTGAATGCTAAACAAATTCGGATAGAATGCATTAACTATCAACTACAGGAATTGATCCAATAAAACTAAATTCAGAAACTATAAAAACACATGTAGGAATAGAACTGAACTGATACGCAGCTGAAAAGAAATCGGAAAAACTGGCACGCAACAGGGAATCTGATACGCAAGCATAAAACACAGAAATAAACTGAAATTAAATGCAATCTATCACTACACAAGTTCCTAATTCACTGAACTAGAAAATTAAAATCCTAATTAAGCTAAACAATTCAGAACTTCAAACTTAAACAGCTGATATGAAACTACAAAAACAGAACAAGTGCAGAATAGAAAGTTTACAGCTAAAAACATTGGAAATTAAGGATCTAAACTACTCCTCAACCCTTCTCCAATTCAAGAGCTCCTTGGTCGTCAATCAAGGGAGAACCTCGGACCCGTAAGCTCCGCAAATCAGCAGGAAATGTCTCTGCTACCGAATCTGATCAGATCACTGCTCAAACTGAAATCAGCTTCCGAATCCTTCAAACTTGCTGTGGTGGCTTGCGATCTTGATTAGGGAGTGACCGAGACCTTCCAGGGAACCCCTCTGGTGAGCTCGGATGTAGTGGAAGTGGATCACAGCTGAGTTCGCTGAAATCGGATAATGAAACTGCCGAGACCTCGAGCAGCTTCTCTATTGAGCAAATCTTCAATCGGAAACCTCACTGAGACTCTCCATACTGACCTAGCCCTTGCTTTGATGATGGATTGAGGGATCGCGCCTCCTTAGATGAAGAAAATTGCTGAAAAAATGAAGAACTCGAAGAAGATGAACAGTGCGGTGGAGACGCGACGAGGAAAGCTGCGGGCGCATTTCTGATTAAATAGAAACAAATGGACGGCTTAGATTGCTTTGATAAAATCCAACGGTAGATCTTGCTCTGATTTGAGCCAAACTTTTATCATGATGATCTGAAGTCAGGATCTGCCTTGTGGTAGCTCGGATCCTCCAGATATGCAACGGATGGTCCAGATCAACTCTATCTGTGAATGGATGCTCTAGAGCCCTCCTTGCTTGATCCAACGGTTGATTTAGCTCTGATTGGGATGAAACCTTCAGATCTTGATCATAGAGCTTGATCAACCCTAACCCTAGCTCGGATTGCTTCAGATCGTCCCGGATGGCTCAGATCTAGCCGCTCTTGAATCGGACGGCCCGGATTAATCGTAGGCTTGATAATTCGATCCGGTTCACATCCGACTCAAGTTTGACCCAGTATGCCCTAGGTCCAGGATCCTTTCATGTCTAAAAAATATATCAGAAAATTAGTGGCCAAATAACCCAAAAAATATGTAATTTTGCAATTAAGTCCAAAATAAGATAAAGTTCCAAAACCTAGGGTAAAATCATAATTAAGCCATAAAAACATGGGTCAAACATGGATTTTAGCAATGAAAATAATCAATAAAATGGTGCTTATCAACTCCCCCACACTTAACCTTGAGCGTCTCGCGAAACAACTAAATAAGTATCCCTTAGGCTCTCTTAAGCATAATTAGAAACAAATGAAAAGAAATTACCTAAGGTTGTCAATTCTCATAAATCTAAGCTCTATGGATTAGTATCTTGTCCTTAAATCAACAACTTAGCCTTTTCATCTATCATGAGTCATTGAGATGAATTTAAATCACTAAGACTTTCAAGGGAAGTTTTGGTGGCTCTCTCATTAAGTTCTAAGTTGATGATGGAAATGGAGCTCACTCTTACACATATGCTTCTTGCACTACCATAGGCTTGCTTATTATCTACTCTCCACCATTAATCATGATTGGAATCAACAACTATAAAAACAAATGAAAACATGGAAAATGGTAAGAAATGGAATAAAAACAAGAAAATGGAAAATTTGATAGAGTGGGAGACTTGGTTGCTCAAAAATATTTCCAATGTGCTTTGCCCCATCTTGACAGTCCTCTAATGATATCAAGAGTGTGGTGAAGTCAAATCTTGAGTAATTCCTTTGATTTGGATGAAAAATAACTCCATTTGATCTCAATGTGCCAAGTTTCAATTTTTGTGCCAACCTTGCTTCTTTCACTCTTTTCTCAGATTTTTTTTCTTTCTTTCTTTCTCTCTAGTGAATTCAGAATGTAATGGAGCAAAGAACTTGATTTGGATGTGAGAAACTTCACTTGATTTCATGGTGCCAAAGTTCACTTGTTGTGTGCCACTTTATTTCTCTCTTTTTCTTTTCTTTTCTCAAACTGTTTTTTTTTCATGGTCAGCTGCCACTTCTATTCTTGGTTTCCATTTTGCTCAATCTTATTGTGCTCATGCTTCCCAAATCTTTGTTCAGAACTTGCCTCCACTCAAACTTGCCATGAGCTTCAAATGCATGCTCTAGGGAAACCAATTCATCCTTTAGTTGAGAAAAACTGCATTCTTCTCATTTCTTTTTATCTTGCCGAATGATCAACAGCCCTTCACAGAATGTTTACAGCACTTTGCAGCTTGTTTTGACTTCAGCTTGTATCATTTATCAGCTCCAAGTCAAACTTCTCAGATTTCCAGCTTGTGATCAGCAGCTCAGAAGTTCAGCTTGTATCATTTATCTGCACATTGTTTTTGGCACTGATTTGCTCTGCAATGATCTCAGATTTGCTTGGTTTCAGATTTATCTGATCTCAGCATCCCTTGCATCTCAATTCAGTTTCGGTACAGCTGCAAATTCATATTGTCTCTGCTGAATTTTCCAGATTTTTTTCTTCTCTGCTGCAATTTCCTTCTCTGATTTCAGCAGCTACTCGGCAGCAGAATTCAGCATCTAGAATAGCTAGGTTCTTCATTCTTGCATCCTCTACTTCCTTCCCATCAGTTAGCAAAAAGGTTTTGCATTAAATCTGATTTGTTCACAGCTTCACTTCTTCTTGCGTGCCAACTTGACTTGATTTTGTTTTCTGAAATTTTTTCTGTTTTACTCTCCATTTCAGCTCTACGGCATAGTCATTACTAAACTCTGATTCCCAAAATAAATACATCACATAGTAATTGAGAGTTAAATGCTTCACTAGGTGAGTTGATACACTTCCATTTTTTCCTTCTTTAATCTCATCCTTCCTTTTTGGCATTGATTTTTTTTATGGTGCAGATTTTTTCTTTGTTTGCCACTTGCCACTTTGATCTTCAAAATGTAGTAAAGAATCTAAGTCTCCCATGGCTTCCATCCTTCTTGCTCATTCTTGGCACCAAACATCACTCACTTGGCACATGAAAAAAAAAAATTCGAGTTGAAATGCATCCAAAACTTTAGTCACTCCCACACACTTGGATCTTTGTCCGTCTCGGGCAAAATAGCATTAGAAACATATCAAACACAAGTCCAAAGAAAAGTGAAGGTAAGAGAAGGAAATAAGTAAGGACAAATAGGATAAACATGATTATTGCTAAAAATTGATGTGGAAAGGAAAACAAATGGATTAGCCTCTATAGATGTGATCCAATTATTGAAATATGGTTTTGAAAGAACCTAAGCAAGTTCTAGAGTACAATAACATAGATGTGTCACAAAAATAAGGCTAAGTCTCACTAGGTCAAAATAATTCATCCCAAGTCCTCAATTAAGAATCTAAAGCAAGTAGTACTCAAGCATCCAAGATTTCATCCATTAGCTCAAACCTTAAGTCTTAACAACCAAATTCAATTTATTTTCAAAAGACTCTAAAATGCTATGGAGATAACCTAGAGGGATACTTTTATTTCTACTCATGCAAGAGAAAGTGACAAAAGAAATAACATGCATTTATTTACAAGGACTCAGTTCAAAGGAAAATTCTAATTCTAGGAAGCATGAAAATAAAAAAATGAAATAAAAGAAAATACAAGAAAAATCAAACTCCCCTTTATTCTGGTGGATGGAGTCTATCTAGAAGTAGCCTCCATCGTGGTAATGGAGGAATCTGGGTGGCTGAGAGAATTTGGACTCCCCCACACTTGAACTTTGCAAAGAATTTCTCCGGTGGCCGAAGGCGATTCAAGTTCAAGAGCCATTCAAGGGATTGAGTGCTTTTAATTAAAGTCAGATCATCTCCTCCTTCTTGATGCCCTTCAGAAGTCCTTCCAGGAGGTTGAAGTCTGTTCAGTTGGAGTACGCACTCCTGGAGTCTTCTGGACCCTGCAAAACAATGTAATACCTCTCTCAAGCGTTCAGGGTCAGAAAGAAATGAAATAAATTTAGTCTCTGCATAAAATGAATCCAAAATTACATCATGTCCAATTAAATCAATTTGTGGTGCCTCAATAAAATTTTCAAAATTATGTTCTACAAAAGTTGCATCCATATACTCATCACAAATAAAGAAATCAATTTCTGGCTCATCAATAGAAATTTCACAATTATTTTCAATCAAGGGTGTATCATGCAGTAAATAACATCAATTTCAGGCACTTCTAAAAAATTTTCACTATCCATATTCACAAAAGATGTATATAAAGATTCATCATAACAAACTACATCAATTATGGGTGCCTCTAAAATTATTTCGCTCTGCATATGTACAAGAGATGTATCAAGTAATGCAGTACGATTAATGAAATCAATGTTTGGTACCTCTATTGGATTTTCACAAATACTTTCTACACAAGGTATATCAATAAATTCATCAGAATCAATTAAGTCATCCCTAGGTACCTCGCTGTATTTTTCTGAAGAAAGAGGAGAAATACTTACCTGAGCGTGCTGGATAATACCTGAAGGTTCTATAATAGTAGATGTATCTGTGGTCTCCTCCTGGTCATGTTCAAGCTCCTCTTCAGCCTCAGGCTCTGGTGGATAATCAACTGGTGATCCTGGGGTGCTTGCTTCCACCATGCAAGTCCCTACACTTTCTGGTTCATCATCTAAATCTTGTGGTGGTCCCTGGGGCTTAGTGCAATCCCCTACACCTATGGAATCATCTCCTCTGCATGCTTCTCCTGTAATATCTGCAACAACAGTATCAGAAAAATTAGGACCATCAATAATACCATCATCAGAAAATAAGAGTCTAGAATGGTCCTGTGGAGCTTCAGTTTCTTCTTCTGGAGCTGAAAAATTTAAAAATGAATTTTGAGTAGGAATCTCCGGAGGGATGCATGTTGTAGGTGCCCAATATTTGATGAGTACGTCATCTTCTTCTTCTTCTATCAAATGTGCAAGATTACTTGAAGAAGGACTTGGCCATGCGCTAGGGTCAGCTTGAACTGATATAAAACCAACTCCGGGGGATTGTTCTAATTTTTGGGCTTGCCTTTGTTTCTCTTGTTGTTGATATAGTAAAACTTGTTGAACTATCTCCTCCAACCTTTGTTGTTGCATATTTCCTGCACTAGAATTCCCATAACCTCCTTGATTAGCAAAGCTCCTTGATTGATTTTGAAAGGATGAAGTAGGGTGAAATGGTTGAGCTTGCTGAGATCCTTGAAAACATGACTGTTGGGGCTGATTAAAGAACTGATTAGAGGGCTGATATGCTGAAAAATTTTGCTGGGAAATGCAGCCTTGAAAGTTCTGATTTTGAGCTGAAAAATTAGGTGGCGAGGGCTGAAAATTCTGCCCTTGAAACCCCTGACCGTAGGGCTGGAAATTTTGATTCAAGGGTTGTGTTGGCTGAAAATTTTGTTGGTTTTGAGCTGGAAAAACTGGAAATGATTGCAAGCCTTGATGCCCTTGATTATATTGCTGGAATTGGGGTTCGAAATGCTAAAATGGTTGCTGAAAATGTTGAGAATTAGGCTGAAACGGGGGCTGAAAACTTTGACTTGATGGCTGAAAATTTGGTTGATTGGGCTGAAAATTTTGGAAAGGCTGCCCATTCTGAAAATTCTGGAAATTTGGTTGAATTTGCTGAAAATCCGGCTGAAATTGTTGTAATGGTGGCTGGTAAGTAGATGAAGGCCTATTGGTTATTTGTTGATTCAAATGATTCAACCAAAATTTTAACTCTGACAGTGCACTTGTGATCTCTTTACAGTCCTCTGGTGACCACATTTTGATCTTGCAACCCTGTCAGAAAAACAAACAAGAAAAATGGCAGTACCCGTATACAAAAGAATAAGCAATAAAAAATAGAACCCAATGATATGTCAAAAAGCATACAAGCAAAAATCAAACAAATCAACTAGTTGCTTCCCCGGCAATGACGCCAAAAATTTGACGAGCCCAAACTATGTGTCACAAATGTGGGCCTCAAATTTAGAATTTATAAATGAATGAAAGCTGGAAACCCTTTTACAATCAAAAGTATGAAAATGTAATATAGGGGCCACAGGTCGTATTTTTCTCGGGGACTAGTTGATATAATTTGATTCGCGCTTGTATTTACGTGTCGTTTGTGTTTTCGGGTTTCAAATTAAATCTGGGTTTGGGTTCAATATAGAATGAAAAATGCAATGAGAATGGAGGAAGACCGAACAGTTGATAGCAAAGGATAACTCAATCAATGGAAAACACAATCAAGGCACTAAAACAGTTTTGGAACACAAATGTGATTTCGATTGCAAAATTCCACTACAATTAGATTGAGCTTCAGGATCTACAACATTCAAACCGAAACATCCACTTGATACAAAGGCAATGCAATTTGTGCACTTAACTAATGAGAAGCTTAATCAACCAACACACTTGTCCAATTCCGGAAAACAAAATCTGATTTAAGGTGTAATACAATTTCTAAGCAAATGCATCTAAGCAGGGGCTGCAAAACAATTTCTAAGCCAATTCAGGAATAAGACTTGATACAAATCAAAGCTTTGAAACAAACTTGATACTCAATTATTCAAACTTATGTTCCAATATAAAAATCTGATGCTAGGAACAGGAATTGGACTGACCAGTTCACAATCCAAAATGGGAAGATACTGATGGAGAGCTATGCAGGACAAGTAAAGAAATTTAGCACTTGACAGCTAATGGATTTCGACATAAAAGCAGGATTGATGAATTCATGCGCAGAAATTGCAGTAATGGATTTCAGATTTCTGGAATTGAATGCTAAAACACATTGGATGAAAAGTTCAGCAAAACAACTGGAAACAAATGCTAAAAAAAATGCGAACTCAGATCTCCTGATACAACTTCAGAAATGAATTCTGATGATATGCAGAAATGGAATTGATCAGCAGATTGGGCACAGCTAGGTTGCAGAATTGGATTACAAATTCAACAAAACTGATACACATTAATGGATTTCAATTGCTATACAATTAAGGCAAACAACAATGGAGAATTTCAAAAGAAGAATTAACAGCTGATCGCAACAAAATTCAGAAAACTGATACGCAAGGGGAGCACCAGGAATTCTGAAACGCAGCAACTCAGCTGAATGGAAGTCAGAAATGCAACTGAATGCTAAACAAATTCGGATCGAATGCATTAACTATCAACTACAGGAATTGATCCAATAAAACTAAATTCAGAAACTATAAAAACACATGCAGGAATAGAACTGAACTGATACGCCGCTGAAAAGAAATCGGAAAAATTGGCACGCAACAGGGAATCTGATACGCAAGCATAAAACACAGAAATAAACTGAAATTAAATGCAATCTATCACTACACAAGTTCCTAATTCACTGAACTAGAAAATTAAAATCCTAATTAAGCTAAACAATTCAGAACTACAAACTTAAACAGCTGATATGAAACTACAAAAACAGAACAAGTGCAGAATAGAAAGTTTACAGCTAAAAACATTGGAAATTAAGGATCTAAACTACTCCTCAACCCTTCTCCAATTCAACAGCTCCTTGGTCATCAATCAAGGGAGAACCTCGGACCCGCAAGCTCCGCAAATCAGCAGGAAATGTCTCTGCTACCGAATCTGATCAGATCACTGCTCAAACTGAAATCAGCTTCCGAATCCTTCAAACTTGCTGTGGTGGCTTGCGATCTTGATTAGGGAGTGACCGAGACATTCCAGGGAACCCCTCTGGTGAGCTCGGATGCAGTGGAAGTGGATCACAGCTGAGTTCGCTGAAATCGGATAGTGAAACTGCCGAGACCTCGAGCAGCTTCTCTATTGAGCAAATCTTCAATCGGAAACCTCACTAAGACTCTCCATACTGACCTAGCCCTTGCTTTGATGATGGATTGAGGGATCGCGCCTCCTTAGATGAAGAAAATTGCTGAAAAAATGAAGAACTCGAAGAAGATGAACAGTGCGGCGGAGACGCGATGAGGAAAGCTGCGGGCGCATTTCTGATTAAATAGAAACAAATGACGGCTCAGATTGCTTTGATAAAATCCAACGGTAGATCTTGCTCTGATTTGAGCCAAACTTTTATGATGATGATCTGAGGTCAGGATCTGCCTTGTGGTAGCTCGGATCCTCCAGATATGCAACGGATGGTCCAGATCAATTCTATCTGTGAATGGACGCTCTAGAGCCCTCCTTGCTTGATCCAACGGTTGATTTAGCTCTTATTGGGATGAAACCTTCAGATCTTGATCAACCCTAACCCTAGCTCGGATTGCTTCAGATCGTCCCGGATGGCTCAGATCTAGCCGCTCTTGAATAGGACGGCCCGGATTAATCGTAGGCTTGATAATTCGATCCGGTTCACATCCGACTCAAGTTTGACCCAGTATGCCCTAGGTCCAGGATACTTTCATGCCTACAAAAATATATCAGAAAATTAGTGGCCAAATAACCCAAAAAATGTGTAATTTTGTAATTAAGTCCAAAATAAGATAAAGTTCCAAAACCTAGGGTTAAATCATAATTAAGCAATAAAAACATGGGTCAAACATGGATTTTAGCAATGAAAATAATCAATAAAATGGTGCTTATCAGTGACCCTTTTTCTTGCATTCGTAACAGGTCACATTTGGTTTGTTCTTTTCATTTGAGGGTTCAGTTGGTTCTTCCTTTCTTCGGCTGACTTTCCTTCTGTTGGTCTGGTTTTTTAGTTCTTTATAGTAGTCCCGGGCTAGCCAAACCAGCTTAGGCCGATTTCCCTCGCTGTCTTCTGAGTCTGAATCTGAATCAGACTCGGGTGCAAGTTGAGGCTTCTTCTTGGTTGTCTTTCCAGCTTTACCTGCAACAAAAGCAATGTCTTTCTCGGCCAGATTGCAGTTAGTCTGTTCATGTAATTCGAGTTCAGAAAATAGTTCATCTAACTTGATTTTAGAAAGATCCCTTGAAACTTTGTACGCATCTACAATCGTTGCCCACAAAGTGTTTCTTGGGAAAGCGATAAGGGCGTACCTTATCAGGTCACGGTTTTCTACCTTGTGACCGATGGTGTGTAGACCGTTCATCAGCTCCTGAATTCTGGCATATAGCTGAGCTGCAGATTCACTGTCGTTCATCTTGATGGTATACAACTTATTTAGCAGAAGGTCCCTCTTGCTGATTCGGGTGTCGGAGGTGACTTCGTGTAATTCGATTAGCTTATCCCAGAGTTCTTTTGCGCTATTGAAAGGACCCACCCGGTTCAGCTCCTATTTGTTTAGGCCGCATTGGAGTGTTTGGGTCGCTTTAGCATCAGCTTCAATTTTCTTTTTGAGTGAAGCGTCCCATTCAGTGTAAGATTGTTGTACTCCATCAGCATTCTTCGGTATTTCCAGTCCGGACTGGATTATTATCCACATGTCCACCTGAGTTTTCAGGTGGACCTCCATCCTACTCTTCCAGTAGGAGAAATCCTCCCCACTGAAAAGCGGTGGTCTGGTGGTGCTGAAGCCTTCTTTCATGGCCATTTAGGTTATACTGAAAAGAGATAGAAAAGAGAGAAATGTCCCAAGACATGGTCTTGGATTAGCAGTGCGGGAAAAAGAGAAAACAATTATCGAGTGGTGTTGCACCGGTCTCGATTAATGATAAAAATTCGAAAAACAAAAAAAAACAATTCAAAAAAAAAATCCGAAAAAATCTCAAATTGGTGGTTGCACCAAATTTGAGCATCCCCGCTCTGATACCACTTGTTGGATCGATAGAATACGATAGAGGGGGGGGGGTGAATATCGTAAACCGTTTCGGATTTAGAGAGAGAATGCACAGCGGAAAATTAACACGAAAACCAAACGCGAACCCAAGGATTTACTTGATTCGGAGTCACGGTCGGCTCCTACTCCAAGGCCCATGGTCGTTGACCGTTTACTGCGGGCAATTCTATATGTGGACAAAATGTTTACAGCAGAATATCACAGTTGTAGTACAGTAAACTGAATCTTAAAACTCTTCGTTACCGACGCCCGGTGTGGATTGTACTTTGGACCAGAGGGTCGTCGTCGGCGCTTGTATCTCGAGATGGGAGGTTTCTAGAGCAGAGTGCTTGAGTCGAAGAGCATATTGGCATTGGAAGAATGTGTTGAGATGTCTTGGGGGTCGAGCACCTTATATAGTGAGCCTGGGGGCGCCCGGGACGTTGGGGGTGCCTTCCACGTGTCACTTGATCTAACAAACTCTCGGTCAGTCATTATCCCTCCAGGATCGGGCTGAGGTTTGACGGGAGCGCCCGGGACGCAGGGGGCACCCGGGTTGACTCGATCCGCTGGCTTCTCGCTGGCTTGAACTCTATCCACTTCGTTGGCTTGGACCCAGGGCGCCCGAGGCATCCGGGGCGCCCGGGAGCTTGGGGGCGCCTGGGAGCATGGGGACGCCCCGCCCAGTGAGCTTCCGATGCGTTTACTTGCTCAACTCTTGTTTGGCTTTTACCTGGGGCGCCCGGGACCTCCCGGGCACCCAACCCAGCTGTTGCCTCTCTCTTTTGAGGCGTTCTGAGTTGCAGAAACTCTTTCCTTCGGTCCTGCATCCAGGGTTAGTACCAAATAAGATAAACCAAGTGTGTTAGTGAGTCTTACAACCGTAGCTGTCTTGGTTCTGACTTTGGGTCTCCAAAATGGAACCCTAGGTCGAACCGACGCCTACTGTTCCCTCGACAGGGAACACGTCCTGACCTAATCCTCTCAGGAGAATTTACCTGTTGCCAACCGGCTCCTCTGGTTGGACTTTTGCCCAGCAGTCCTTCGCCAGGTGCCTAGCTGTCCTTCGCCAGGTGCCTAGCTATCCTTCGCCAGGTCTTCAGTACCAAGCAGTCCTTCGCCTGGTGCCCAGCAGTCCTTCGCCAGGTCTTCGGTTCCAAGCAGTCCTTCCCCTGGTGCCCAGTAATCCTTCACCAGGTCTTCGGTTCCAAGCAGTCCCTCGCCTGGTGCCTAGCAGTCCTTCGCTAGGTCTTCGACTCCTAGCAGTCCTTCGTTAGGTGCCCAGCAGCCCTTCGCCAGGTCTTAGGGTTTCGATGCCTAGCAGTCCTTCGCTAGGTGCCTAGCAATCCTTCGCTAGGACTTCAATCTGGACACTCAAGTAGCAGAAGGTTGCTTCAAGGATCACAGTTGCTTGGTCAAGATGATGGAACATCAGATAGCACAAACACACAGCAAGAAGTGTTCGCAGAAAGCTCTAGCGAGTAGTCTCTACAACCCTTCTCCGCTACGCAGCTTAAGTCTTCTCCACTATCGCCAGGTCACCACCTCATTGCAGCCACCAGCTACTCATCTGCCAATGCCAGCTACCACTGAGCTCTCCCTGGACTCCCTGAGCATCGCTCAGCCAAGCTCTAGTCACCAGCTCCAGCCGTTGCAACCTAAGATGGCAAATGGACAAACCTGCTCCAAGGAAAGGCTTCCATTGACTCTCCTTGAGTGTTTGAATCCATCCCTGTCACCTGCACACTTAATCAGAGCATTAGCACAGCATATCAAGCATAGAATCAAGTATCAGAGATTAAGCGCAGAGAATCAAATGTCTTCAGACGCGATCAGAGCGTCTGACAGTGCATTTTCAATTAAGGTGATTGGTCACCGGACCGATCAGAGAGCCTCCTGATCGGTCAACAGACCGATCAGGGTGGGTTCAGACCGATCAGGCTCCATCCTGATCGGTCCCCAATGCTCAATCAGAAATCGGAATTTCTCTGGGACTCTCCGGGACCGATCACCAGACCAATCCCAGGATGTGGATCGGTCACCAGACCGATCCACCCCTTTGCAGGGCGATTTCTTTACTTTGTAGTCCAACCCTCCTGATCGGTCATCAGACCGATCAGGGCATGCTCAGACCGATCAGGCTCCGTCCTGATCGATCATAGTGAGGAACTCATGATACTTGATCGATCACCAGAACGATCCGAACAGTGTTCCTGATCGGTCACCAGACCGATCAGGAGCAGATCAGTAAGGTTCCCAAAAACCTACTGGATGCTCCCTGATCGGTCACCGGACCGATCAGGAGCAGAGCAGCAGGGAAACTCAACTCACTTGTGGGCTCCCTGATTGGTCACTAGACCGATCAGGAGGCGAGCAGAGAGTGAAACGCATACTCCCTAATCGGTCACTAGACCGATCAGTCATCGCTGGATCGGTCACCAGGTCGATCCATGAAGGAGCACCGTGCCAACTTCCCTGATCGGTCACCAGACCGATCCAGGCAAGGTCAAATCTCCTCTAAGTCATGAGAACAAGCCTCCGACCCATCTCTGACTCGTGGCATGCCCAGCTTCACTCACTGGGACTTCAACCTAGCCCTCCAAGCTAGGACCTGGCTTCACTCACCATGGTTTCAGTCTCCCGGCTTCACTCACCAGGACCCGGCTTTACTCACCGGGATTTTAATCACCCGACTTCACTCACTGGGACCCGGGTTCACTCACTGGGGTTTCAGTCACCCGGCTTCACTCACCGAGATTTCATCTAACCTAGCCCTCCAGGCTAGGACCTGACTCTCCAAGCCAGGGGTTTTCCACACCTAACTCTCAATGTTAGGATTTTCCACACCTAGCCCTCCAAGCTAGGACTTTTCCAGACCTAGCCCTCCAAGCTAGGATTTTTCCACACCTAACCCTCCAGGTTAGGACTTTTCCACATCGTGCCTAATCCCCGATCAGGACTTAATCATAATCATCTCATCAACCTAAACTAAAATCGGTGTCAACACCAAAACAACAATCAGGGTCAGACTGCATCAACATCCCTAACTAACAATTCACGCATGGATCCTCTAGGCACACAAAGTCTATTATTCTTAAACAAGTAGTTATCATGTCTAACAAACCCATTTTGTGATTTCTTTTCACACATAGCATATAATTGGGAGAATTCATTATCATGGATATATAATTCTGTAATATGTTCAAAGCCAAGCAATTTAGTTTCGAGTGTAGCAAGTAAATTATACCTTCTTGAAAGTGCATCTGCTACAACATTTACCCTTCCTTGCTTGTGCTTAATTACATAAGGAAATTGTTCAAGAAATTCAACCCACTTGGCATGCATTTTGTTGAGCTTCCCCTGCATTTTCAAATACTTCATAGATTCATGATCACTATGAATGACAAATTCTTTAGGCAAAAGATAATGCTGCCATGTTTGCAAAGCTCTAACAAGTGCATACAATTCTATATCATAAGTGGAATAGTTGAGAGTGGTGCCACCTAACTTCTCACTAAAATATGCAATGGGTTGACCATCTTGAAGTAAAACAGCCCCAATACCCACATGAGATGCATCACATTCAGTTTCAAATGATTTGGAAAAATCAGGCAAAGCAAGAATGTGTGCGTGTGTGAGTTTGCCCTTAAGTGCTTGAAATGCATTTTCTTGATTCTCCCCCCATTTAAACCCCATATTTTTCCTAAGAATTTCATTTAGGGGTGCTGCCAATGTGCTAAAATCCTTCACAAACCTTCGATAGAAAATTGCCAACCCATGGAAGCTCCTAACCTCACTCACAGTTTTAGGAGTTGGCCAATCTCTAATGGCCTTAACTATCCCTTCATCAACCTACACTCCTCTAGAACTTATGACAAACCCAAGAAAACCCACATGATTAGTGCAAAAGGAACACTTTTCTAAGTTAGCATATAGTTTCTCCTTTCTATGGACATGTAAGACAGATTGGAGAAGTGCAATATGGTCAACAAGACTCTTGGAATATACCAAAATATCATCAAAGTATACTACCACAAATTTTCTAAGAAATTCTCGTAAAACCTGGTTCATAAGCCTCATAAATGTACTTGGCGCATTAGTTAACCCAAAAGGCATTACCAACCATTCATACAATCCATATTTAGTTTTGAAAGCAGTTTTTCATTCATCCCCTTCCCTTATCCTAATTTGATGGTACCCACTTTTCAAATCGATTTTAGAAAAGAAGCAAGCACCATGCAATTCATCAAGCAAATCATCAAGTCTAGGGATAGGATGTCTATACCGAATTGTGATGTTGTTGATTGCTCTACAGTCAGTGCACATCCTCCATGATCCATCGTTTTTAGGTACCAAATTACGGGTACAGCACAAGGACTTAAGCTCTCCCTAACCCATCCTTTTTGCAATAACTCCTCCACTTGATTTTGTATCTCCTTTGTTTCTTGAGGGTTGCTCCTATAAGCTGGCCTATTGGGTAGAGAAGCACCAGGAATAAGGTCTATTTGGTGTTCTATCGCCCTCATTGGTGGCAAACCGTCAGGTACTTCCTTGGCAAAGACATCCTCAAAATCTTGCCAAATAACAACAACATCACAAGGCAAAGAGTTAGTCTTAGTTTCCAAGCAAGTTTCTTTGCACAAAAGAAGAAATATAGGCTGCCTTGTCAAATAAGCTCTCTTCACCTCACTTCCTCTTGTAAACAAATTTTCTATTTTTCTCTCTTTCTTTTCCTCATTCTCTCTTTTCTTTTTAATTTTGCCCTCAAAATCAATTATTTTCTTTTTCACACACTCTTTCTCTTTCTTAAGCTCTCGCTCTTCTTTTTCTCTTTTCTCTCTCATTTTTATTTGATCCTCACAAACCTCCCTAGGTGATAATGGTACAAGTGTGAGTTTGTGAGAATTGTGAACAAGGGAGAACTTGTTGGAGAATCCATCATGGTGAACTCGCCTATCAAACTGCCAAGGTCTTCCAAGAAGAATGTGGCTTGCCTCCATAGGTACAATATCACAGAGAACTTGATCTTCATATTTGCCATTGGAGAAATTAATCAACACTTGCTGATTTACTACCAATTCACCACTATTACTCAGCCATTGGAGTTTATATGGCCTTGCATGTGGTGTAGTCTTTAGGTTGAGTTTGGTGACCAACCTAGTGCTTGCCACATTGGTTCAACTCCCATCATCAATGATCATAGAGCATGTTTTACCTTGAATAAGGCAGCGGGTATGAAAAATATTTTCTCTTTGGTCCTCCTCATGCTGCTTGGCTTGACTTCCCAATAACCTCCTAACCACCAAGAGATCTCCATCTTGTGCATAGGCTGATCCATCATTTTCCCCATCACTTGAGGAAGAGGAATGAGAAGAAATTTCTTCACTAGAGATAATCCCATTATCCCTCACCACCATAGTCTTCTTATTCGAGCATTCGGATGCAATATGTCCTTTTCCCAAACACCTAAAGCACTTGATATCCCTACTCTTAGAAGTAGAAGAAGAATTAGTAGGAATAGGCTTCTTAGTGCTTGTTACCTCCTTAGAATTAGAAGAAGAACCCTCCTTCATTGGCTTGTCCTTCCAACTTGAAGAGTAGTTTGAAGAAGATGATTTCTTCATAATGCCCTTTCTCTTTAATTATTGTTCCACTTTCATTGCTTGATGAACTAAGTCTTCAAGCTCCACATAATGTTGTAACTCCACAATGTCTCCAATATCTCGATTTAGGCCATGGAGAAATCGAGCCATGGTTGCTTCCCTATCCTCCATAATATTGGCCCTAATCAAAGCCACCTCCATCTCCTTGTAATACTCATCCACACTCCTACTCCCTTGGGTGAGTCTTTGCAATTTGTTGTGCAAATCCCTATGGTAGTGGGAAGGTGTTAGACTTTCTAGGCCGTAAAAACCGCTTTTTGCGTTGCGGAAACCCCAGAAGTTCGGCCACGGGATCCGTGCGAACATAAAATAAATTACGAGTACGAGTTTCACTACTAAATCTACATTAGATCTACATGATAGAACCATTACCCTTGATGCGTAGCCCTTCGCTTTCCCGCTTGTCCAAAAGCCGCCGGATCTCGTAGAGTATCAAGGCAGACACTCCTCTATATGTATCCACGCGAACAAAATAGATGGATCAAAACCTTAGGTGTGCTAGCACCTTCTCGGTTTCGACAAGAGGAGAAGTAGAGCAAGATCTTCAAAAAGAAAATCTCAAAAGGAAGAAGAAGAGCCACACACAAAAAGGGAACCAAAATCCCTTTTTGTTCACCCTTGGTGGCCGGCCACTTAATGGCCATTAATGGCCATTAAGTGGCCGGCCATAACATGCCATAACCTCCTCCATTTGAATTCAAATTCAAATGGGAGGGGTTACCACCTTGGAAATGATGTGGCATACACATTTAGTCAAAAACCAAGCCAAGTCATCACTTGGTCAATTCAAGGTGAGGTGGTTTTTGGTCAAGTCAAACTTGCCTTTTATGGACTTTCCATATTTAGTCAAGTCAAACTTGACTCCATTTCTTCTCCCATGTCAAGTCTAACTTGAAGTGGAACCAAGTCAAGTCAAACTTGATTTGGATTTAGGTCAAGTCAAACTTGCCTTTTATGGACTTTCCATATTTAGTCAAGTCAAACTTGACTTCAATTTTTCTCCATCTATTTGTCCTTTGCGTGTGACCCTATAGGTTCTTGTAACGTTGGCAATACTTCTAACCTCTTAGAAACATAAGCAATGAGCGGTATCTAGCAACACATCATTGCTACCCAAGTTACAAGAATGTTGAGATCCAACATCACCTTGTGACTAATAATTGTGACTCTCACAATATATGATAATGTCCCTCTATCCATGATATCTAGATTGACTCAATTGAGGCATAGACCGTGTCATCCTCGAGTCAATCTATATCTTGAACTCCAAGTAGACTCACACTAATCAAATGAGTTCAATATCTCATATTGACTCACTTGGGCATGGCCATGCACTTAGTGGTCTAACTCTATCAAGAATACGATATCGCTCCCGTCATATAGGAGGGATAGATCCCATCTACATCACTCACATCCCTCTCCATAATTTGTTACATACCCAGTAATCGCCTTTATAGTCCACCCATTTACGGGTGACGTTTGACGAAGCCAAAGTACGTAACTCCTTGTGTAGGAATCCATGGTGACTTCAGGTCCAAGGACTAATAGTCATACTAATAGCCACATGAGAAAGTATATGACACTCATATAACGATCCATGATACTTTCTCATGGCGGGTCATTCAGTATACATTCTCCAATGCATACCCATGTGTCAACTTGATATCTCTATATCCATGACTTGTGAGATCAAGTCATCATGTTGACTTACATGCTAGCCTCTACGTATTAACATTGTCCTAGAATGTTAATACTTGACTAGGAATTATTTAGAGTAGTGTTCTCTATATCATCTCACTATCGATTCAACCAATCGATTGATATAGATAAGAACCTTCTACTCAAGGACATTATTATACTTAGCTAATTGGCACAAATACACGTAAGTATAATAACCATAAAACATGCCTTTATTTATACATAGGAATATGATACAAATTAGTCCATACAATCATTACATGATCGGCTCTAGGGCTCTCACCAACAATCTCCCACTAGCACTAGTGCCAATCACTGTAGTATCTAATACCCAATGATCTAGTGTGACCATCATGCTTTGTCTGTGCCAAAGCCTTGGTCAGGGGATCTGCGACATTCGCCTCTGTGGGTACTCTGCATATCTTCACATCTCCTCTATCGATGATCTCTCGAATGAGATGGAAGCGCCGTAGTATATGTTTGGTCCGCTGGTGTGAGCGAGGTTCCTTAGCCTGCGCAATAGCTCCATTATTGTCACAATAGAGCTCTATGGGATCTGCAATGCTAGGAACCACCCCAAGCTCTGCAACGAACTTGCGGATCCAAACTGCCTCCTTTGCTGCCTCTGATGCAGCAATATACTCAGCCTCTGTTGTAGAATCAGCAACTGTGTCCTGCTTCGAACTCTTCCAGCTCACAGCGCCGCCATTCAGACAAAACACGAACCCTGACTGCGACCGATAATCATCCTGGTCGGTTTGGAAGCTGGCATCACTGTAACCCTTTACAGTTAGCTCCTCATCGCCTCCATATATCAAGAAATATTCTTTAGTCCTTCTCAAGTACTTAAGAATATTCTTGACCGCTATCCAGTGACGCTCACCTAGATCTGACTGGTATCTGCTCGTCATACTTAAAGCATACGAGACATCAGGACGAGTACATAGCATGGCGTACATGACAGATCCTATGGCCGAGGCATAAGGGATCTGATCCATGCGGTCTCTCTCCTCTCTAGAAGAGGGACTTTGAGTCTTCGAAAGACTCATACCATGTGACATAGGCAGAAATCCTTTCTTGGAATTCTGCATGGCAAACCGAAGTAAGACCTTGTCAATATATGTACTCTGACTTAGGCCAAGCAATCTCTTAGATCTATCTCTATAGATCTTGATGCCTAAAATACAGGCTGCTTCACCTAAGTCCTTCATTGAGAAACAATTCCCCAGCCAAGTCTTCACAGACTGAAGCATAGGAATATCATTCCCAATGAGTAGTATGTCATCCACATACAATATGAGGAAAACTACTATGTTCCCTTCAACCCTCTTGTAGACACAGGGTTCATCTTCATTCTTGATGAAACCAAACTGTTTGATTGCATCATCGAATCGAAGATTCCAGCTCCGAGAAGCTTGCTTTAGTCCATAAATGGACCTTTGCAGCTTGCATACTCTGCCAGTATGCTTTGGATCTACAAAACCCTCAGGTTGTGTCATGTACACATCCTCGAGTAGGTTCCCATTCAGGAACGCGGTTTTGACATCCATCTGCCAGATCTCATAATCGTGGTATGCTGCAATAGCAAGCATGATCCGAATGGACTTGAACATCGCTACTGGAGAAAAGGTTTCATCATAGTCAATACCATGAATTTGTTTGAAACCCTTTGCTACCAGTCTACCCTTATAGGTATGCGTAAGTCCTCCCATGTCAGTCTTTCTCTTAAAGACCCACTTACACCCAATTGGTTTTACCCCTTCAGGTGGATCAACTAAGGTCCAAACTTGGTTGGTGTACATGGAATCCATCTCGGATCTCATGGCCTCAAGCCATTTCTCAGAGTCTGGGCTCATCACAGCTTCCTGATAGGTTGTAGGCTCATTCTCAATGAGCACAACGTCATTGTCATCAGACAAGAGAAATGAATATCTCTCAGGCTGATGACGTACCCTACCAGACCTGCGAAGAGGTAGGTCTACTTGAACAGGATGTTGTTCCATAACTCCTTGTGTAACAACCTCATGATCCACAACACTTTGTGGTTCCTGTTCAACCTCCATCAAGGCCTCAGTGCTTTGGTCCATATCTTGAAGTTCTTCAAGATCGAACGTACTCCCACTAGTTTTTCTAGAAACAAAGTCCCTTTCTAGAAAAACCCCAGTCTTCGCCACAAACACTTTGTGCTGACTGGGAATGTAGAAGTAATATCCCTTCGTTTCCTTGGGATATCCTACAAAATAGCACTTATCAGATTTGGGTCCCAGTTTGTCTGAGACTTGACGTCGAACGTAAGCCTCACAACCCCAAATCCTCATAAAAGACATCTGGGGACTCTTCCCAGTCCATATCTGATATGGTGTCTTTACTACAGCCTTTGATGGAACACGGTTAAGAGTGAAGGCTGCCGTGTCCAGAGCATATCCCCAAAAGGATATAGGAAGATCTGTGTGACTCATCATGGATCGCACCATATCTAATAGGGTACGATTCCTCCTTTCGGACACACCATTCCATTGTGGTGTTCCAGGAGGAGTGAGTTGGGACAGAATCCCACACTCAGCTAGATAGTCACGGAACTCATGGCTGAGGTATTCTCCACCTCGATCTGATCGAAGTATTTTAATACTCTTGCCAAGCTGGTTTTGTACTTCATTCTTGAATTCTTTGAACTTTTCAAAGGATTCTGACTTATGTGTCATCAAGTACACATAACCATATCTACTGAAATCATCAGTAAATGTAATGAAGTACCTATAATCACCTCTGGCAGCAACATTGAAAGGGCCACATACATCGCTATGTATAAGACCTAACAAATCGGTTGCTCTTTCGCTGTGTCCACTGAATGGAGTCTTGGTCATCTTGCCAAGAAGGCAAGACTCGCATGTCTCAAATGATTCAAAATCAAATGAGTCCAGCAAACCATCTCTATGGAGCTGAGATAGGCGACTCTCATTTATATGGCCTAAGCGACAGTGCCAGATATAGGTTTGGTTCAAGTCATTAGACTTGAGCCTTTTGGTATTTATGTTATAGATAGGGTTTTCTAAGTCTAGAAGATAGAGTCCGTTCATCAGAGGTGCACTACAATAGAACATTTCATTTAAATAAACTGAACAACATTTGTTCTTTATTATAAACGAAAATCCTTTCTTGTCTAAACAAGAAACAGAAACTATGTTCTTAGTCAGAGCAGGCACATAATAACAATCATCTAACTCTAATACAAGCCCAGAGGGCAGAGATAGCATATAAACTCCTGTAGCAACAGCAGCAACTCTTGCTCCATTGCCAACTCGTAAGTCCACCTCGCCCTTTGTCAATGCCCTGCTATTTCTCAGCGCCTGCACATTAGTACAAATGTGAGAAGCACATCCGGTATCTAATACCCATGATGTAGAAATAGACAAATTGACTTCTATAACATGAATACCTGAAGTAGAAGTCTGACTTCTCTTCTTCTGGAGATCTTCCATATATTTCTTGCAGTTCCGCTTCCAGTGTCCGGTCTCACCACAGTGGAAGCAGGTAGCATCCTTGGCAACCCCTCCTTTGGGTTTCAGTGCTTTGCCCTTGCCCTTGCCCTTGGCTTGAGACTTTCCCTTGCCTTTGGGCTTGCCCTTACCTTTGTCCTTCTGCACCATCAAAATGGGCTTGGCCTTCTTAAGATTGAGCTCAGCAGTTCTTAACATGCTGAGCATCTCAGGCAGGGGCTTGTCAATTTCATTCATGTTCCAGTTCATGACAAATTGACTATAACTTTCGGGTAGGGACTGCAAGATCAAGTCTGTGGCCAGCTCTTGGCCCAGTGGGAATCCCAATCTCTGTAAATTCTCTATGTACCCAATCATCTTGAGTACATAGGGACCTACGGGAGTCCCTTCTTGCATCTTGCACTGAAACAGTGCCTTAGAGATCTCAAATCTCTCGTGCCTTGCTTGTCCTTGATACAGTTGACGCAGATGCTCAACCATATCGAAAGCATCCATTAACTCATGTTGCTTCTGAAGCTCAGAGTTCATGGTTGCGAGCATAAGGCATGACACATCTAATGCGTCATCTTGATGCTTCTTGTGAGCATCACGGTCAGCTCGCGTGGCACTGGCAGGAGGTGCCTCGGGAATAGGCTGCTCCAGAACGTACAGTTTACGTTCTTGCTTGAGAACTATTCTCAAGTTCCTGTACCAGTCCAGGAAGTTTGCTCCGTTGAGCTTGTCCTTCTCAAGGACAGATCGCAGGGAGAGAGTATTTGCGTTTGTCGACATGGCAATCTACAACAATAAAATGCAGAAAATTAAATAACATATTCCTTTTTCATTTAATTAGGCCTTTAATTAAATGATTCTCCCACTGAATTATAGAAAATTTGTAGAATCAAGTCATAGATGTGGTCAAACCACGCTACAAGATTCTATCTAATTTAACTATAATATAGTGGGACAAGATCCACATCATACTAAGCCTTGAGTTAGCTTTGGCTAAATCGCCCAAGACTTAGTACGATCGGTAGGTAATAATTTACCGATTACATCTCTATGCAACTCTTGTTTATAGGATTAAAATTTACATTTACATAAAAACTTGAGTTAGCTTTGGCTAAATCGCCCAAGTTTTAATATAAATGCGATTTTTATCCTACCTTTCCAACGATTGGAATATGCCTATAGTTAGACTCGATCCGACCGAGTTAACTAGTTTCACTCAATCTGATTGAGTTTGTTCTCACCCAAGCCGTGATAGGCGGGACCAAGATTGTCCCTCCGTACCCTACCAAGATTAAATGTGTTGCTCTGCTTTGGCAGATTCAACAACAACAAATGATCGAGGTAGTGATAGGTATCAAAACTTGGTAGGCATTTACGAGTCGGAGTTGATTTGAATTAGATCGAATCTAATCGCAAGAGAGAGGGTGTATCATATACACAAGGCTCTAATTATTTTACTCTAGCATGCATCACATACAAGCAAATAATAAAATAATTTAATTTGTGATTGGATCATGGCCCTACTACGATCTTCTCAAGCCAATGAGAAGATCGGACGGTCAACCTAGGGTTTCGCTTCTCCAAGCTTCTCCTTTGACCGCCACGTGTCGTCGGCTCCCTCCATAACTCCGTCTTCGGATGGACCATCCACCGTCTTCATTTTGGACATTACAAAATAAGAAAATACAGAAATAAAATAAAAGAAGCCGACTCGCAGGTCGCATACACTATACAACACGCACAACCACAAAAACGGTACGCAGACCGTAATACGAATTACAACACATTCCAATCATATTGGGTTTTATTGGGCCATGATCACCACAAATCCATACATAATTCCAAATTATGTATTTTAAATAAATTTCTATAATTTTTCGACAATTTTACAATATTATGAGTTACACTTCCGTAACGGTCCCGCTACACGATTTTCGGGCACGATCGCGGGACAATGCCCCTCGCGGGGTTAGGGGCAGCGCCCCTACTCGCGAAATGAATTTCGCGAGTGTCCCAAAACCACCTTACAGCAACTTAAGCCGCTGTCCCGAAAAATTATAGCGAGATCTTTCCGTTTCGGAAAGTTTTTCTCGATCGGTGAAGCCTACAAGTGTCCGAACACTTGTTGCTTCGACTTTATGAGAAAAATACCCATAAATACTATAAATTTCGAAAAATCACAGAATATTATTTGTCTGTAAATTTTGTATCTAATACAAAAAAAACAAATTTAAACTCGTACAAGGTTCGCACGTGGCTCTGATACCACTGTTAGACTTTCTAGGCCGCAAAAACCGCTTTTTGCGTTGCGGAAACCCCAGAAGTTCGGCCACGGGATCCGTGCGAACATAAAATAAATTACGAGTACGAGTTTCACTACTAAATCTACATTAGATCTACATGATAGAACCATTACCCTTGATGCGTAGCCCTTCGCTTTCCCGCTTGTCCAAAAGCCGCCGGATCTCGTAGAGTATCAAGGCAGACACTCCTCTATATGTATCCACGCGAACAAAATAGATGGATCAAAACCTTAGGTGTGCTAGCACCTTCTCGGTTTCGACAAGAGGAGAAGTAGAGCAAGATCTTCAAAAAGAAAATCTCAAAAGGAAGAAGAAGAGCCACACACAAAAAGGGAACCAAAATCCCTTTTTGTTCACCCTTGGTGGCCGGCCACTTAATGGCCATTAAGTGGCCGGCCATAACATGCCATAACCTCCTCCATTTGAATTCAAATTCAAATGGGAGGGGTTACCACCTTGGAAATGATGTGGCATACACATTTAGTCAAAAACCAAGCCAAGTCATCACTTGGTCAATTCAAGGTGAGGTGGTTTTTGGTCAAGTCAAACTTGCCTTTTATGGACTTTCCATATTTAGTCAAGTCAAACTTGACTCCATTTCTTCTCCCATGTCAAGTCTAACTTGAAGTGGAACCAAGTCAAGTCAAACTTGATTTAGATTTAGGTCAAGTCAAACTTGCCTTTTATGGACTTTCCATATTTAGTCAAGTCAAACTTGACTTCAATTTTTCTCCATCTATTTGTCCTTTGCGTGTGACCCTATAGGTTCTTGTAACGTTGGCAATGCTTCTAACCTCTTAGAAACATAAGCAATGAGCGGTATCTAGCAACACATCATTGCTACCCAAGTTACAAGAATGTTGAGATCCAACATCACCTTGTGACTAATAATTGTGACTCTCACAATATATGATAATGTCCCTCTATCCATGATATCTAGATTGACTCAATTGAGGCATAGACCGTGTCATCCTCGAGTCAATCTATATCTTGAACTCCAAGTAGACTCACACTAATCAAATGAGTTCAATATCTCATATTGACTCACTTGGGCATGGCCATGCACTTAGTGGTCTAACTCTATCAAGAATACGATATCGCTCCCGTCATATAGGAGGGATAGATCCCATCTACATCACTCACATCCCTCTCCATAATTTGTTACATACCCAGTAATCGCCTTTATAGTCCACCCATTTACGGGTGACGTTTGACGAAGCCAAAGTACGTAACTCCTTGTGTAGGAATCCATGGTGACTTCAGGTCCAAGGACTAATAGTCATACTAATAGCCACATGAGAAAGTATATGACACTCATATAACGATCCATGATACTTTCTCATGGCGGGTCATTCAGTATACATTCTCCAATGCATACCCATGTGTCAACTTGATATCTCTATATCCATGACTTGTGAGATCAAGTCATCATGTTGACTTACATGCTAGCCTCTACGTATTAACATTGTCCTAGAATGTTAATACTTGACTAGGAATTATTTAGAGTAGTGTTCTCTATATCATCTCACTATCGATTCAACCAATCGATTGATATAGATAAGAACCTTCTACTCAAGGACATTATTATACTTAGCTAATTGGCACAAATACACGTAAGTATAATAACCATAAAACATGCCTTTATTTATACATAGGAATATGATACAAATTAGTCCATACAATCATTACATGATCGGCTCTAGGGCTCTCACCAACAGAAGGCACAAATCTCCTTCTCATCAAAGACTTCATTTCATCCCAAGTGTCTATAGGATGCTCTTCATACCTTCTTCTATCCTTTTGCACTTGATCCCACCAAATTAAGGTGTAATCAGTGGACTCAAGGGCAGTCACCTTCACTTTCTTTGCGTCATTGTAATTGTGGCATGAGAAGATTTGTTCTATTTTCATCTCCCACTCAAGATATGTTTCAGGGTTATTCCTCCCTTTGAAGGAAGGTACCTTGACTTTCACACCTCTTAGATCATCTTCACATCTTTGGTCTCTTCCTCCTCTTTCACGTCTTCTTCCCTCGTCACGTCTCCTTCCTTCTCTTGGAGAACCATAGAATAGGTCACTTGCTTGATGAGCTTCTTCATGATTAGAATTGCTCCCATGGTTGGAAACTCTTCCTCCTTCAAGTCGGTCCTTCCTTTCGTGTAATCCTTCAAGTTATCTTTGAAGCATCCTCTCAAAGTGTTGAGTAAGTGCCTCCATTTGTAGCCTAGTAGGATCTCGCCTAGGGGAATTAGGTGTTCTTTCCCCACTCATGCTTGCAACAAAAAGAAGATGACAAGGACAATTACAAAAGAAATGTTAGAAGTACCTCACCACTCTACTCACGTGTTTGCACTCAAATTTAGCCACTCAGCTTCCTTTATAAGCTCTTAAGAAAAGAACCTTATCAATGATTTGTTTTTCAAGACAGGAAGTACACGATCGAGTGAGCAAGAAACCAACAAGAAAATATGAGTAGAATAAGAGAAATAAATGGATAGAACAAGAAATTCAACAACGATCAAGAGCAATGAGAGGAATATTGAGTCCTTTTAATTCACAAAACCCTTTTTTTTGTTTTTTTTGGTGCTGCCTATAATTTTTTTTTCTGAATTTTTTTTCTTTTCTTTTTTCTCCAACTAGAAACACAATGGCCCTAGTAGCAGTTTTTTTTAAAGTTTAGGACCCAAATAGAGAACAAAAACTGGGGACAAATAAAGATGGAAAATGAAAAGATACTAATGGAATACTTTGGATGAGAGATCAACGAAGATGAACAAGAACAAAAAGATTTTTTTTTGAATTGACAAACAAAACACAAACCTGAAAAATCAAGGAATCAGGTGTTGAAACACAATAGAGGGGGGGGGTGAATATCATGAAAATCTTTTCGGATAAGACTAAGAGAAAATACGCAACGGAATTAAAAACAAACACACAAGGAACACAAGTATTTTTACTTGGTTCAGAGTCACGGTCGGCTCCTACTCCAAGGCCCACGGTCCTTGACCGTTTACTACAAGCAATTATATATTCGCGCAAAGGTTTACAGATTTAATACAAGAATAGTGTAGTATGTAAATGAATACACTTTTCGTTACCGACACCCGGTGTGGATTGTACTTCAGAGCAGAGGGTTGTCATCGGCGCTAGAGTCTCGAGATCGGAGTTTGCCGGAGCAGAGGGCTTGAACGAAAAGCTTAGAGGCGTTAGAAAGTTGTGTTCTTGAAGCCTCAGGGTCGAGCCCCTTTTATAGTGCTCCTAGGGGTGCCTGATTCACTGGGGGCACCTGACACGTGCCTTCAGATCGGAGAAACTTCATCCGCAACTCGGTCAGCGCTTATCCCTTCTAAATCGGCCTCTGGAGCTGACTCGGGCGCCCAGGACCTCCCGGGCGCCCAGCTTGACTTGGTCCGCTGGCTTCGTGGCTGATTTTGCTTCAACTCCTCTTTGGCTTTGACCTTCGGTGCCCGGGACCTCTCGGGCGCCTAGCCCAGTGTGATTTCGAAGCAGTCTTGCTTAACTCCTGTTTTGCCTATGACCTTGGCCGCCCGGGACCTCCCGGGCGCCTAGCCCAGCTGCCTGCCCCTCTCCTTTGGGGTGTTCTGAGCTGCAGAAACACACTCCTTCGGTCCCTGCATCCAAGGTTAGTTCCAAAACAAACAAAGCAAGAATATTAGTTAGTATTTACAGTGATAGCTGTCTTGGTTTTGACTTTGGGTCTCCCTAATGGAACCCTAGGTCGAACCGATGCCTACTGTTCCCTCGATGGGGAACGCGTCCTCACCTACTGCTCTCAGGAGAGTTTACCTTTTGCCAACCGGCTCCTCCGGTTGGACTTTTGCCCGATCCACTTTACCAGGTCTTTGTGCCTAGTCCTCGACCAGGACTTCGTGCCCACCTTCCGAGCAGGTCTTCGGTGCCCAGCCCCTTGCTAGGACTTCGTGCCCAGTCCTCGACTAGGACTTCGTGCCCACCTTCCGAACAGGTCTTCGGTGCCCAGCCCCTTGCCAGGACTTCTTGCCCAGTCCTCGACCAGAACTTCTTTGCCTAGTGTATCTAGGGCTTCTTTCCTACACACTTAGTAAACAAATTAGACAATTATAACATCTTAACTCTTCAACCCTTTGCCATTATCAAAACCTAGGTTTGACTTAGGTGCTGCCTGCACTAACAATCTCCCCCTTTTTGATTTATGGCAACCCGGTTCAAAAAGTTAAGTTAATCATACAGATAAGTAGGTAAAGTACGAAAGTTAATTTCCTCCCCTGGAAGAAATCTCCCCCTAAGTTTTTCAAATGTTCGTGAGGTTTTTGAAAAAGTTTCTAAGTCTAAAAATGAAAAGTTTTTTAGGTTTTCGATACTTAGAAAATTTTCAAGAAAAGGTTTTTAAGTTAGAAAACATTTTTCAAATGATATTTTGAGTTGGGCACTTGGAAAGTTTTCAGGAGAATTTGAAATTTACACATAGAAAATTTCAACCAACAAAGATGCTTAGAATAATATTCAAGCACTTTTAATACATAGAAATATTTTTCAAGCACTTTTAATACTTAGAAATATTTTTCAAGTACTTTAAATACTTAGGAATATTTTTCAAACACTTTTAATACTTAGAAATATTTTTCAAGCACTTTAAATACTTAGAAAGATTTTTCAGGCACTTTAAATATTGTAGAAAAAATTCCAGAAAGTTTTCAGAATAAGTACTTAGAAATTTAACTTTCAAAAAGATCTTAAGTACTTTAAAGAACTTTACTTTTTGGAAAACAGGAGATAAAAGTTTTTGGAAAAAGATTTACTCTTCTAGAAATTATTTTTGAAGAGAAAAAAAATTAAATTTTGAAATATTCTTTTCTCTCCTTTCCAATCTCTCCCCCTTTGCCATATATCAAAAATATAGCAAACAATGAGTAATCAATGTAAGATGCTGTACTGAACCAATTTTAACTTTTAAACTGGACCAAATTAATTTGAATTTTCGCTTTCGGGTCCTGTCTAACCCAATTAGCTGCTTACTAACTGTTATAAATAGTTGCTTTCGCTAGGGTTAGCCAAGTTAAGTGATCTGATCAAGTTAGATTTTCTAAGCTTGACACTTAACCTGATTACTGTTAATTGGTATTTAGTGCCCCAAATACTGCAGATGCACTGACTTAAGCATCTTGAATCATGGCAAAGACCTAAGCATCTCAACCCATTCTAGGTTATCAATCAAAAGTACCCTAAGGTGCTTGTGAGATACTGGCTTCTAAATCTATAGGTGCATGCAATTCTAGGGTTAGAGCCTAGGCTAAGTCCATTTTACGAAAAAGCCCTAGTTTTGAAGGGGGTAGTTTTTAAAAAAAACTAAGTCGGAAAAATCATTTTAAATAACATAATAAAAATAAAGAAATGATTTTGTAGAAAATAAAATAGTTTTTTAAAAAACAATATAATTAGAGCAGTCCTATTCTACCAAGCATAACCCTAACTTCCTTCTAATTAAAATAGTACTGTAGCTTATCAAACAAGAGATTAGAAAGTAAAGCTGATAAATGCATAAGAGTCACCTGATCAGTAGGACCAATAAGGTCAAGCCATAGTTAAATACATGTCAACCCTACTGAGTAGGGGTAGTCAAAGAGTCAACAGTACAACTGAAAAATATCAATCTAAACTAAGAGGAAGGGCAAGGATGATCAGATGAACTGAGCAGCCAAGATCGGAATAACGACATCATTTCATTATATCGTGCGTCGTTAGTCTCTCGATCGGCTCTGAGGGTATTCATATACTCAGTGTAACGAGCCGCATTTGCTCCATATACTCTGCGTGGTTGGCCTCTATTTCCTCCCTGAGGCTGTGGACCTCTGTCTGAAGTAGTGCTAGTCTCTCGTCAGTCATCGGAGGTGGGGGCTCGTCCATCTGCTCTCGAATCTCGGCAGCGAGATCTGCGACATCGACCTCTATCTCCTCATCGGAGTCGATCTGAGCTCCGGCTCGTTGACGTCTCCATGATAAAACCCCGGTACCCGAGACATCTATGCCCGCTAGGAAAAAGTTTATATACCCAATCTCCTCAAATTCAGTCATCGAGGTCATCTCTCCATCGGATATATCGTGACCGTGATGATGAAGAAGAGAGGTGATGATGTGGCAGTAAGGGGTGCGTACCCGACCCTAAGTAGTGACACTGGATGCATTTAGAATGGTGTTAAATATATGAAGTCCAATATCTATATCTAAGTGATGGATCAACGAATACAGCAGGAAGGTATGGAAAGGTCGCATGGTCGCGACATCCCTAGTGGTCAAGGGAAGAATGCAACGGACTAGAACTCTATAAAGAGCGTAATCCTGGACTTGGAGATCTACTGATTGAAACTGACTAACCAGGGGGTTTCGGGCAGTTCTATAGAAATATGAATGAAGAGTGTCCAGATCAATATGGGAGTAGGGAGGAGCAAAGGGAGGATCTCTGGGAGGGTAACAGCAGAAAGTAGACTGGGAAGATCACAGTCCAAGGAATCTGTTAAACAACGTAGGTGTGATGGTCAAAGACATTCCTTGTACTGTGGTAATATAGCTAAGATCATCTTGTCTTACTAAGTTGTTATAAAATTCTGCAAATAGGGTCGTATTCATAGGATGAGTGTAGAAAACAAGTCGATCAAGTTGATAGAAGTTGATGACGTCCATAGCTACTGGACAGGATTGAGTGAAAAACTGCCTATTCAAGAAGCTTGTCTTGATGGGTTAATAGGTCGTCCTAGCAAACTTATTGAATAGTTCTAGAGTCGGAAACTTAGGGTCAGGGCTAGGCTCGGGCCCGGGGTTGGGTTGAATAGTACGGTGTTTTGTAACATAATAAGGAATATGCATTTAGCGAAATAACTAAAAGGAAACAAAAAAATGCATGAAAAAGTGAATCCGAGTAGCTATCCGGGGAGGCATGATTGAAGTGGAGCGTTCGAGGGCACGAGAGGGTCATTCGGACTCCTTAGGAAGGAGAAGAGTTGGAGTAGCGAGTTTGTTTTGGGGTGGCAAATGAAAGGGGTTTCGGTGGCTTTATATAGGGCTTGGTCAGGCGCCCGGGATGAATCGGGCACCTGCAGTCAGCTGTAAGCTGCTAAATGCAGCTTTCTTGGTTTTGACACTGTTCTTGTGGGGACCCGTGAGGACCCGGGCGCTTGGAGTTAGTTGTCATGCGTGACAGCTTTTGCTGCCTCGAATTGACATAAAGCCCTAGGCGCCTGATTGGTCACGGGTGCCCAGGTTAGCTGGGAATGTTGACAGCTTTTGCTGTCTTGGTCGAACAGAAAGGGACGGGGCACCCAAGCGGTCACGGGCGCCCGAGTTGACCATTGTTTGACCATTGACCAGTTTGACTATTTGACCACGTTTGACTATTTGACCAGGTTTAACTCTAATGACCAATCAACAATCAATTCAATTCAAGTCTATGATCAATGTTTTTATTTGACAACATTTCAGAATTTAGATTTTGAATTAACTTAAGTCCTAACTATCTCACCCGGTATATAGTTATCAATCACGTTAACTTATGGGTTTTTGTGAGACAGGTTTTAATAGATGTAAACATTTGTTTTGAAACATTGTGATTAGTTTAAAAAAAATTAACTTAATTTTGAAAACCCAATTAATTCTATTTATAAATTCATAAAAAAAAATGGTTGAATCTAAGATTAATTGAAATCTATGTTAGATTCAAATATGACAATAGTAAAGTGAATTTGGTTTTCAATAATCGGCTTCCAGGTCTTGGCAAGGCACTAGGCCTTCTTTGGCCGTAGCCTTATTGGATCATCAACCCTTTCCTTGACAAAGTCTTTTATTGAAAATCCATTTTCAAGTTACTCCTTGAAAGATTTTGGTCTAACTAGTTTGAGTCTTGGATCGGTAGCTTCGGCTAGTTCCGTCAAAATGGCTTCACTAACGTACTATCATCTCACCTCCACCCAATACTATGTTATTCAAATTTCAGTTAATCGGTTTAGTCCTTAATCTAACCAGTCCTAGGTCTAAGCATGGAAATTACAGAAAATAAATAAACAAGCAATCATGCAATTTTACAATAAAAATAAGAATTTATTTAACTATAAAAATAGTTTTTAAGTTGGGTCCCCCTGGACTAAAGCCACGGTAATGATTAGGCAAGATATGAATCTTGTCCTTGGGGATCCAATACTGGTTTGGTCCAGCTTGGTTGTTCAGGCAAAGTTTGGGTACCCATGCCTGAATTTTGGGTCTAGATTGATTCAGTACAGCATAATATGACCTTTGTCTAGCCTTGGTTCGATACCCTAACCCGGATCGATTTAGAACTGACTTCTATTTTCCAAGGATCATATCAAGACCCTTGGAACCCGATGTGAATCATTCCAAAGCTTCTCTTAGGTCCTTGACTTGAGTTTTCAAGGAGGAGTTCTCTTTCTCAAGTTTTTAAACTTGAGTAGAGGTTCCTTCTTGAACCTTTTCAGTTAAGGATCTAGAGTCAGCTCTCTCTTTCAGGAATTTTACTTCCTGTCGGAGAGACTCGACTCGAATTTTGGCTTTCGCCAAGTTACTAGATAGGTATGCAATTAATTCAGCTAATTCAGATTTTGAATAACCACTTACAATTATTTTGCCGTCTTCTGATATGGTGAGCTTTCCGTCGTCCGGCTCCGATTCTGATTCGGTGTCGATGTCTTCGGATGCAGTCAAGGCGAGTAGGTTCGATTGTGGGGCCTCTTCTTCTTCTTCGGATGAAGACTCGTCCCACGTTGCTTGAAGGGCCTTCTTCCTTCTTGTCTTCTTGGCTTCTTTTAGATTAGGACACTCCGATTTGAAGTGTCCCTTCTTGTTGCATTCAAAGCAGGTCACATTTGATTTGTTCTTGGATGGTTCAGTCGGATCCTCCTTCTTTCGGCTGGCTTTTCTTCTATTGTACTGATTCTTCAATTCCTTGTAGTAGTCCCAAGCAAGCCGAACCAGCTTGGGTCGATCCCCTTCGCTGTCTTCTGAGTCTGAGTCCGAGTCAGACTCGGGTGCAGGTTGAGGCTTCTTCTTAACCATCTTTCCTATTTTGACTGCAACAAAAGCAATGCCTTTCTCGGCCAAGGTGCAGTTAGTCTGCTCATATAATTCAAGTTCAGAAAATAACTCATCTAATTTGATTTTAGAAAGATCCATTGAAACTTTGTACCCATCTACCATAGATGCCCACAAAGTATTTCTCGAAAAATCGTTAAGGGTATACCTGATCAGGTCACGGTTTTCTACATTGTGACCGATTGTATGTAGACCGTTCATCAATTCTTGGATTCTGGCGTGGAGCTAGGCTGCTGACTCACCGTCGTTCATTTTGATCGTGTACAGTTAATTTAGCAGTAGGTCCCTCTTGCTGATTCGTGTGTCGGAGGTTCCTTCGTGTAAATCAATTAACTTACCCCAGAGTTTCTTTGCACTGTTGAATGGTCCCACCCGATTCAACTCTTCTTTGGTTAGACCGCATTGAAGTGTCTGGGTCACTTTAGCATCAGCCTCGATCTTCCTTTTTAGCGAGACGTCCCATTCAGTGTAAGGTTGTATAGTACCACTCCTTCAGCATTTTTTGGGATTTCCAAACCAGATTGAATTATTATCCACATATCCACCTGAGTTTTCAGGTGGACTTCCATCCGACACTTCCAGTAGGAGAAGTACTCCCCATTGAAGAGTGGTGGTGTGGCTGTACTGAAACCCTCTTGCATGACCATTTAAAAATTCTGAAATAAAAATAACAAAAAATTATCCCAAGACTTGGTCATGGATTAGTAGTGCGGGAATAAGATATTTAAAAGAAATTATCGAGTGGTGTTGTACCAACCTCGATTAACGATAAAAACTTCGATCGAAAAAGAAATTAAAAACTTTGTAAAAATCCGAAAAATTTCCAAATTTGTGGTTGCACCAAATTTGAGCTACCCCGCTCTGCTACCACTTGTTGGATCGAGAAACACGATAGAGGGGGGGTGAATATCATGAAAATCTTTTCGGATAAGACTATGAGAAAATACGTAGCAGAATTAAAAACAAACACACAAGAAACACCTTCAGATCGGAGAAACTTCATCCGCAGCTCGCTCAGCGCTTATCCCTTTCGAATCGGCCTCTGGAGCTGACTGGGGCACCCGGGACCTCCCGGGCGCCCAGCATGACTTGGTCCACTGGCTTCGTGGCTGATTTTGCTTCGACTCCTCTTTGGCATTGACCTTGGGCGCCCGGGACCTCCCAGGCGCCTAGCCCAGTGTGATTTCGAAGCAGTCTTGCTTAACTGTTGTTTTGCCTGTGACCATGGGCGCCCGGGACCTCCCGGGCGCCTAGCCCAGCTGCCTGCCCCTCTCCTTTGGGGCGTTCTGAGCTGCAGAAACACACTCCTTCGGTCCCTGCATCCAAGGTTAATTCCAAAACAAACCAAGCAAGAATATTAGTTAGTATTTACAGCCGTAGCTGTCTTGGTTCTGACTTCGGGTCTCCCAAATGGAACCCTAGGTCGAACCGACACCTACTGTTCCCTCAATGGGGAATGCGTCCTCACCTACTCCTCTCAGGAGAGTTTACCTTTTGCCAACCGGCTCCTCCGGTTGGACTTTTGCCCGATCCACCTTACCATGTCTTCATGCTCAATCCTCGACCAGGACTTCGTGCCCACCTTCCGAGCAGGTATTCGGTGCCCAGCCCCTTGCCAGGACTTCGTGCCCAGTCCTCGACCAGGACTTCGTTCCCACCTTCCGAGCAGGTCTTCGGTGCCCAGCCCCTTGCCAGGACTTCTTGCCCAGTCCTCGACCAGGCCTTCTTTGCCTAGTGTATCTAAGGCTTCTTTCCTGCACACTTAGTAAACACATTAGACAACAATAACATCTTAACTCTTGAACGCTTTGCCATTATCAAAACCTAGGTTTGACTTAGGTGCTGCCTGCACCAATACTAGGCTCTGATACCAAATGATAAGATCGCCTTCGATCGAATCGCCTTGAATTTCAGTTTGGGGAAAGATATTGACGCCACACTCAAGAAAGATAAGAAGGTGAGTGATAAGTCATGGGTGTTTTGATCGCCACAAGTTGCCTTGATATGGTCAGATTTAGTTCTTAGCCTAAGAACTCAAAGGAAGCTTTCACAATAGAGAAAACTCAGATTTCATTCCAATCCAAAACTACTTAGCCATACAAGAGTATCCCTATATATAGACTTAGTGGAAGTTGAAACATCAACCTCTACTAAACTCCCCACTAAGTACTAATTATGCACCATTATCATGCATGCATGAATGCATGTCATTTATTTTCCACTAATGTAACCACTAATCCCTAATAATAGCTTACTAACTCTCAGAAAGGCATTAAAACCCATCAAAGGACTTCAAAAGTCACTCTAGAAAAATTCCCCAAAAATACATACGAAAATGGTCCTCATGTTGACTCAATTTCATTTTAGTTGAAGAAATGTGATCCATTTAGTTGTTGCCTCCATTGTGCATTGATCCTCCTTTTCCTTGAGCTCCATTATTAAGCCTTCCAAGGCTTGCTTCATTTTTTTAATCTTGGACCTTGTCATGGGTCCTCCAATTCCCTTCAATGTCTCTTCATCCTCGGCTTTGTCTTGTAAGCTTGAAACCCCTCCTTGGCTTTCATCACAATCAATGCCCTGTATCAAAGCCATAATGTTTAGCTACAACAATATGTAATTTATAGCTATACGAACTGTTTCAAATAATTAGGATAGTTCTAATTATCATCATTTCATCTAATTTACCATAATTAAAGGATTAACCCTTAATTATCCCAAATTACCCTGATCTGATTCTAATTAGAATTTGGAACCCGAATTTACCAAGTTAACTCATTAGGTTTAAATTCCAAACAAAACCTAACCCGTTCACTCTTCAAACTATCCAAATGCTTCGTCTCCAAATGGAGCTCACGGCAAGCACAAATCAAGGTGTTGCCAAATGTTTCAACTCCCATTCAAGGCCACGATCAATCTGGCCAGGAAATCAATTACAACATTACTAACCTAACAGAGTCTAAGCCCGATTAGATTTGGAAACCCTCCAATTACTGATCCAAATCAACTCAGAGTATATTACCTGGCCAAGGAGCAACTACATTAACAATTGAGGTTAAATTATGACTTACCATAAACTCTGCTACCATCTAGGTAAAGAAGACAACCCGTATCAGTTTCAACTCATACCTAATTCAATCCACCTATTGATCAATGCCCTCTTCTAATTGCATTGTTAATGAAGTTAACAGAAATTCCATTCAGTACGGAAATTCCTACAAGAAGAACCCTAACATATCAATCCTTACCTGAATTGGTAACGCCGTCTCTACTGAGCTTGAATCCGGCGAGTCCACAAGCCCGTACGAACTTCCTCTTCCTCAGATGTTCCTCCTAAATCTCCACCTTCTAATCCAAACACAAATCCAAACACCTAAATTCTACTGATCCAAATGAAACAACAATTCTATCTTATTAATCCAACTTCCAAAAACTGAGCTATCCTAAAGCTCCATACAAAGACTTCAAAAATCTATCCAATACCAAGGGTCTTTCCACATCATTGTCTCAATAGAAAATTAATCAAAACACCTTATCGTGGTTGCTCGCGATTTGGGCTACGCCAATGGTCGGCGACAAAGAGATAGGAGGGAGAGGTGGTTCAACGCAACACCTTTGAAGGGCTATGCCTCCCCGCAGAAACTGATCCTCTCTGCTCGTTGCCGGCGACGTGGATCGCTCAAGGGAGGGCAACGCTCGGGAGGAACATGAAAAGAGTAGTAGTCGGCAAGATTAGGTTTCACGGCAGCGGAGAGAAAGGCGGCGCAACCTTCACCGGCGGCTAGGTCATGCGAAGGGAGAAGACGCGAAGGGGAGGAGAAAGGAGCGGGTCAGCTGCGGCTAGGGCAGGCATCGGGTGTGTCTGCGGCTAGGGCTCTCAAGGGATGATGCATTTATAAAAGGGAGAGGGGTCTTTTGCAGAAAAGCTCCTCCATTCTCCCAAATTCAAACCTTAACATTAGAGTATGGTTTTCTAGCCGTTTTAAGCCTCCAATTATTGTATTCCATATCACACCCCTAAGTTTAGATTATTTATCCTTTCATAAGTTAAGAGTTTACTCGAAACACTTGATAAGTTTTAAGTTTTTACAATAAAGCCCTTTGGGGCTCCTCCTGTAGGGCCAGAAACCCTAGACTCCATCCGAAAAAATCTCGAAAAAAATTTCAGCCCGGATTTTCGAATTGCCGTATTTTACACCAGAATTTCTTCCACCTAGCTTCACTCACTAAGACCCGGCTTCACTCACTAGGATTTCTTCCACCTTGCATCACTCACTAGTACCCAGCTTCACTCGCTAGGATTTCTTCCACCATAATCACTCCTTTGCTAGTCATCTTAATACTGACTAGACTTCTTCCAACCTTCAGGTAAGTATACCAAACCTCAAGTCATGTTTGGCTTAATCCCTTAGTCAAACTGACCAACCCTGGCTTCTATTCAATCTGCCAATCATCACATCTTGTTTGGCTAATCCCTTTGTCAAACTGATCAAACCAAGGTTTGCCCTACCAAGCATCAAGCCCTATTTGGCTTAACCCTTGATCACTTTGACTAAACCTTTGGTATATTGTCACTTATAGTTATGCCAAACATCAGGTCATGTTTGGCTAACCCTTTGTCAAACTTGATCAAACCTAGGTTTATCCTACCAAACATCAAGTCTTGTTTGTCTTAACCGATGATCACTTTGACTAACCTTAGTATATTGTCAAACATCGAAACCCTAGAGGATGATTGTTCATCACTGATGCTCTTTGTGTGGGATGGTTGTAATCGATAGAATAAAAACACAATGTTAACGTGTTTCTTTTTACTTGGTTTGGAGTCTTTAACGACTCCTACTCCAAGGACCACAGTCCTTGACAATTTTTGTTGGGCAATTCTATAAGTCGAATAAAAGTTACAAATATGTAATTCAAAGTACAAAATTGAAACACCGAATTTAAATTATACCGACGACACAATAAGGGTTGCAGAGCGTCTTGGGCGGTGTGTCGTCAATCTTTATTGTTTGTGGCGTGGAAAAACTCGAGCATGCAAGAAGTTTGTGTTGGAAACGGGATGGCTAGAGAGGGGGGGTGAATATAGCCAATCACTTTGACTTCAAGAACTTAGCGAGTTTCTGCACTTGGAGTTGTTAGTAGCATAGCGGAAGTATGAAAAACAGAATGTGGAGAAACTAAAACAGAAAACTAACTAGCAAGATTAGCAAGATCGCTAACAAGGAGAATTTACAAGGTTCGGGGATAACTTGCCCCTACTCCTTGGCGTGCCCTTAAGGTGGGCGATCCCTTGATCGTCGGCAGATCAAGCCCCGGTTATCACCGGATAAGAAACAACCTCCTTCTCGGTGGAGAAACCTCTCCACAGTGTTTCAATCACGGATTTAAGTTTAAGCACAAAGAAACAACAAGAAAGATCTTACTCAAACACTTAGCAAGGACAAGAACACAACAAGCTTTCCTGAGCTCCACCCAGCGGCGATCTCACGCAAGAAACCCTTCCTCGTGTCTTCCCGCTGTCGGACTCCCAGCTCCTTGTTCTCTCCTTCAAGCGCTCAAGTAAGGGAAGGTTGCTTCAAGTTTTCAGCAGCTTGCTCAAGAGGATGAAACTTCAGAACGTGCAAGCTTGATGTGGAGAACACAAGTGCGGCAAGAACTCAAAACACAAGCTGTGGAACTCTACTTCACTGAAGCTATCTTCCGTCCCTTTTGTTTCTCCACTAAGCATCAAGTGACCTCATCTCCAGCAGCCTCCAGCTGCCTCACTGCCAACGCCAGCTACCACTGAACCCTTACTGAACTTCCTGAGCTCCCTCAGCCAAGCTTCAGTCAGCGGCTTTAGTCCTACAGCTCCAGCCATTGCAACCTGAGATGAGAAACGGACAAACCTGCTCCAAGGAAAGCCTCCATTGACTTCTCCTTGAGTGTTTGAATCATCCCCTATCACCTGCAGCTTAATCATACTATTAGAGCAGTATATCACACAGTAAATCAAATATCAGAGGCAAACAGCAGTGAATCGGATTTGGTCAGACGCGATCAGAGCGTCTGACAGTGCAATTTGAATTAAAGTGATCGGTCACCCGACCGATCAGAGCGACTCCTGATCGGTCACCAGACCGATCAGGCTGGGTCCAACCGATTAGGCTCCGTCCTGATCGATCCCCAACGCTCGATTAGAAATCACGATTTCTTTGGGACTCTCTTGGATCGATCACCAGACCGATCCCAGGTTGTGGATCGATCACCAGACCGATCCACCCCTTACATCGGGCGATTTCTGAGTTTCCCAGCCTAAGTCTTCTGATTGGTCAACTGACCGATCAGGGGTTCTCCTGATCGGTCTCCAGTCCGATCAGATCATCACCAAACCGATCAGGCACTGTCCTGATCGATCTTAGTGAGAAACCTGCAAAGCTGGATCGTTCTCCAGAACGATCTGCACAGTGATCCTGATCGGTCACCAGACCGATCAGGTGTAGATCAGCAGGGGAACTCAACCTCACTGTTTACTCCCTGATCGGTCACCAGACCAATCAGGAGCCAAGCAGTGGGTGAAACACGCACTCCCTGATCTGTCACCGGATCGATCAGGAGCAGTACAGTAGGTTCCCAACCTCACTGTGTGCTCCCTGATCGATCACCAGACCGATCAGTCATTGCTGGATCGGTCACCTGACCGATCTACGATGGAGCAGTGTGCCAGATTCCCTGATCGGTCATCAGACCGATCCAGGGACTCAAACTTAGCCCTCCAAGCTAAGTTTCCATCCACCCTAGCCCTCCAAGCTAAGGATTTTTCCATCTAACTCTCCAAGTTGGGAATTTGCACCTAACCCTCCAAGTTAGGACTTTTCACCTAGCCCTCCAAGCTAGGAATTTTCACCTAGCCCTCCATGCTAGGACTTTTCACCCAACCCTTCCAAGTTAGAACTTCATCCAACCTAGCCCTCCACGCTAGGCACCTGACCCTCCAAGCCAGGACTTTTCACCTAATTCTCCAAGATGGGAATTTGCACCTAACCCTCCAAGTTAGGACTTTTCACTAGCCCTCCAAGCTAGGACTTTTCACCCAACCCTTCCGAATTAGGACTTTTCCAACACCTAGCCCTCCAAGCTAGGATTTTTCACACCTAACCCTCCAGGTTAGGATTTTTCCAACACCTAGCCCTCCAGACTAGGATTCTCCATATCATGCCTAATCCTCGATCAGGACTTAATCATAATCATCATAATCATCAACCTAAACTAAAATCGTTATCAACACCAAAACAACAATCAGGGCCAGACTGCATCAACAATCTCCCCCTTTTTGTTGTTTGACAACCCGATTTTATGTTTAGGGATCCTCAATCAATTTTTCAAAATTTAGAATCATAGGGGAATCCAGATCCTCCCCCTACAACATGATCAACCTAAACTTAACCAATCCACACTCTCCCCCTTTGTTGAACACCGAAAAGGGTCTAGACGGGCTGTTAAGTTTAACCAACTCCCCCTCAACTCTAGGGGTATCCCAAATCAACAAAGATGTGATAGGTTGTTGAATAACCATATGAACACATGTGAAAAAGATAGAGCAAGATATAGCAATCACATGCATCATACGAACATGAAGTAACAACTCACAAAACATGTCATGACAGTCATATGTATCAACTAGACATGGCATTGACAGCATGATCAAGACAATGTAGCAAACATGCAGATAAAACTCATATAAACAATCATGGCATCAACAATAGACATACTAAGATTAGATAAGCATGTGAGGTAAAGTTAGACAAGTCAAAGCATAAACATTCAGAAAAGTAGCAAGATGCAGGACACATGCATCAAGGGCAAGATACGTGTGGCACAAGGCCACAATAGTCAAGTCGCAGGGCATACAGCCCAAAAGTCACATAAATCATCCATACAGACCACAGAGAAAGGTAAGAGACATCCAAGCTCAAACATCAGCGGGAGGGTCGTCATCGTCCACGAGATCATCCATCGTGGTATCAGTAGGAGCAAAGGACCCTGGTGCAGTACTCGAAGAAGGTGCACCTCCTGGAAATGTGTGGCTGCGCCACTCATCATACCATGTCTGCTGGAGTGCACGGGTCCCTGAGACCTCGGTCTCGATCCTGGTCAGTCGGCAATCGAGGGAGCGAAAGCCCGACCGAAACTCCTCACGATCTGTCGCCCCCAACTGAATAACCTCCTGTAGCGTCTGATCCAGCTCTGAGATCTGCCAGCGTAGATCAGGCTCCGGCTCGTCGTCATACTCGACGTCAGCAGGAGGAGCCTCGTGTGGTGCCTGAAAATGCAATGCTCCTCCAGGAAGATCACCAAGTCCGCGTCAATCCTTCCACACCAAGACCCCATCACGCTCACGAATGATAATACCAGACTTTGCAAAAGCCCGCCGGCCCAAACGACAATCTTGCTTAACCATGGGCATGGTCCTGCCTTTGGCGACATCAACACCAACCGACATAAGCCAATCAGTGATTATATGACCAAAAGGCATATAAACCGTGCGACGGCTAGGATCACGGTAGGATAGGATAGACTGAAAAATGCTCTCCATGATATCAAAGTCCATCCGGCGATGCATACCGTAGAGCATAAGGCAGTGGTAGGGTCGGATCTCGGCCAAAGGCTTTGAAGTAATGGGTAAGATGCAATTTGTGATGATCTTGAAAAGGACGTAGTCAGCTGGAGCAAGTCGTAGGACTACAAAAGTAGGAAAAACTGGACCCAACTCATCAAGCCCGGCAGGGCGAGGATAACTAAAGAAGTGCTGATAGATAGAGTCGGGGGTAACATCTGCGAATGGGGCCAGCAAAGGATCAGGGAGCTCTGGATAAATCGAATAGAGGTTAGGTGATCGTCGACCACCTAAGTATTCGGCTAAAATCTCATATGAAAAATCAAGGTTCATTTTCCCGACACGAGTAGTGAACTCGAAACCCCCTTGAGGACCTTGTTGTAGGTTGTTGTAGAATTCAGAGACTAGGTCGTAATTTATGGTCCGTTCCAAGGAAAGAAGAAAACCCAGATTGTAGTAAGTGACAATCTCCATGACAGAGGGGCAGTACTCAGTTAGGAAGGGAACATCAATAGATCAACAGGGTAATAGTTTGAAGGTCCTTGCTTGAAAGGCCTGTTCACAGGCCGCATTTGGGAACCGGGAGCTAGAAGACGGCTGTGGCCTTCTGGAAGGGGCAGAGGAGGAAGGGGCTTTCCCCCTCGAGCTGCCCTCAGCAGCTTCCTTGCCCTTGGAAGATCTCCTAAGGAGTTGAATTGATTGTACAATCATGATTGAATCAATTTGGCAAGGTGAACATAGACCAAATCAAGAATTGATCATATAAGATAACACCCAATCAGAGATAGAAAATGAGATGAATGATAGATTTGTTCATATGATAAAGTATGGAAAGAAGGTTCACGGCAAGTGCAATAGGGTCACGGTACAACAGCAAGAACAAGAACCAAAACATGGTTATCTTCACAAACAAACACTATAGACTGATTTGAAGGAAGAAATCAAGACAAGAACTTACTTTGGTGCCATTAGAGGAGCTTGTGCAAGAGAGGAAGAAGCTGGTTTCTGCAGGTTGAGAGGAAGGAGTCTGCACAAGAGAAGCCCTCGTACGCAGAGAATTCGAGGCAGGTAGGGAACTCGCAGGGAACAGAGAGATGCTCTTCGCAAGAGCTCACACACACGAGAAAGAGGGAGACACTGGAACACTCTCGCTCACACAGGGTCGTGCAAGAAGGGGTTTCGGCGCTAGGGTTCGGGAGATGGAAGTGTTTCGCGAAGTTATTTGGTTGGTGGATCGGTCCACCAACCAGAATTTAACGCGATTGAACGGATCACCGTTCGATCTGGAGTTGCTCAGACCGATCAGGCTCGCCCCTGATCAGACTGACAGGGTCCTGATCGGTCGGGTGACCGATCAGGACAGCCCCTGATCGGTCGACTGATCGATCAGGACACGAACAGTAGGGTTCAGGAGAGGAACCTCTGAGCTCCCTGATCGGTCTGTGGACTGATCACTATAGGGTGCCAGATCGGTCCGGGGACCGATCCAGGCTAGTTCAGAACACTTGGTCAAAATTTCGGAAGGTCACGGCTTGCCTCGCTGATCAGTCTGTGGACCGATCACCATAGGAAGGAGTCAGATCGGTCCGGGGACCGATCAGCCCTATGCCTGATCAGTCCGGTGACCGATCAGGGTTCCTGATACTCCCTGATACGAACTGAAATGTTCAGTTTCAGAATTTCTGAAACTTTCCAACGAGATCTGGTGATGTTTATCGAACTTGGACATGATCTCATGACTAGAATTGATCCCTGAGCAAGGATCAAAGGTCCTTATAGGTTCAACAATCACTTTGATCCATCCAAATGGAGTCAAACTCAATCAACAATCATTCAAGCAATTTCAACTAAGTTTGTATCAAATCCAATGTTCCAATCAAGTTTCCTTGATTGGAATGTCCAAGTATGATCATGGAGCCATATACACATATGTTATGCAATGGTTTTCCCCATACTTGGTCACCACAGTGATTATTATCTCGTCAACTTAATTCTCAAGGGATGCATTGACATTTTGAGAAATTAGTTGATCCTAACATCTCACCCCATTTCTAGCAACAAAAACGTTTTGGTAAACCTTATAGTTTGTGTGAGATGTCCCAAAGTTACCCAATTGTTTCCCCAACAATTTGAAATAATCATGAAGGGTTTGAATGCAATGAAAATCATGAAGCACGACACATTCCCAACTCCCGTCTTAGAAAACTAAATTCATTTTCGGGGAGTGGTTTAGTGAAAATGTCAGCTAGATTTGATTTGGACTCTACATGTGAGAGTACAATATCTCCCCTAGCTACATGATCCCTAATGAAGTGGTGACGCACCTCAATATGTTTGGTCCTAGAATGATGGACTGGATTCTTGGTTAAGTTAATTGTGCTAATGTTATCACACAACACTTGCACACCCTTGTAACTCAATCCATAGTCCTCTAGAGTGTGATCATCCACAACAATTGTGATACACTCTCTCCCATGGCGATATATTCTGCCTCGGTCGTGGAGAGAGCAACGCAATGTTGCTTCCGACTTGACCAACTTACTAAGGACGAACCTAAGAATTGGCAACCCCCACTTGTGCTCTTCCGGTCCAACTTACATCCAGCGTAGTCGAATCCGTGTAGCCAATCAAATCAAAAGATTCGGTACGGGGGTACCAAAGACCTACACCAATTGTGCCCTTGAGATATCTCAAAATTCGCTTAACAGCAATTAAATGAGATTCCTTGGCACAAACTTGATACCTAGCGCACATACCTACAGCAAATAGTATATCAGGTCGACTAGCTGTAAGGTATAGCAAACTACCTATCATACTTCGATATTGAGTTAAATCAACGGGTTTACCACTCTCATCATTGTCTAATCTTGTGTTTGTTGCCATGGGAGTGGTTACCTCTTTTGAATCACTCATATTGAATTTTCGAAGCATTTCTTGTGTATACTTTGATTGGTGCACATGGATACCATCGCGAGTTTGCTTGATTTCAAGTCCAAGGAAGAAAGTCAACTCTCCCACTAGACTCATTTCAAACTCACTCTCCATGTGTCCAATGAACTCATTTAAATAGCCCTTATTATTTGAGCCACAAATTATGTCATCGACATATACTTGGGCTACAAATATATTGTCACTATCCCTTCGTAGAAATAGTGTAGGGTCTATTTGGCCTCTAACGAAGCCCTTCTCAATCAAGAATGTCGACAACCGCTCATACCAAGCCCGGGGTGCTTGTTTAAGGCCATAAAGTGCCTTTTTGAGCTTGAACACGTGGTTTGGGAATTCGGTACTCTCAAACCCCGGTGGTTGTTCAACATAGACCTCTTCTCGAATTAAACCATTTAGAAAGGCCGATTTGACATCCATTTGATATAATTGAAGCCACGATGAGCTGCAAATGCAAGCATCAATCGGATGGACTCTAATCGTGCCACGGGAGCATAGTTTCATCATAATCAAGGCCTTCAACTTGACTATAGCCCTTGGCTACCAAGCGTGCCTTGTTTCTAATGATTTCTCCCTTATGGTTCAACTTGTTCTTGAAGACCCATTTGGTTCCAATAATGGTGGTCTTCTTGGGTCGAGGGACTAAGTCCCAAACTTGACTTCTCTCAAATTGACCTAGCTCATCTTGCATTGCAATGATCCAATCGGGATCATTTAATGCTTCATCAATTTTCCTAGGTTCAATTTCGGAAATTAGGGCAACTTCATTAGCCTCATTCCGGAAGAATGATCTAGTCCTAACCCCATGGATGGATGTCTCCAACAATTTGGTCCTGGGGATGACTAGAGGCTAATCTAGTTTGCCTAGGAGTTGGTGGTGCTTCTTGAACGGGTTCACTAGACACAAGTTCAGCCTCAGGATCCGGTTGATCAATGAGTTGTCTAGGTTCACCGTCATCGGATTCATCACCATCAACAACACTTGGAGTTTCATTCAAACTTAGTCTCCTAAGTTCAAGTTGGACTCCTTCTACATTTTCTGATTGGTCAATTGATTTTGGAATTTCTTCAAAGACCACATCAGAAGACTCTTCAACTAATCTAGACTTCTTATTGTAGACTCGATAGGCTTTGCTAACGAGAGAATACCCGACTAGTATCCCTTCATCAGCCTTTGCCGTGAACTTTCCAAGGTGATCCTTGGTGTTTAGGATGAACACCTTACAACCAAACACCCGAAGGTGTCTAACCGTAGGTGGTTTCCCAAACCAAAGTTCATGGGGAGTCTTTCCTAAAAACCTATGAATGAGGACCCGATTTTGCACGTAGCAAGCTGTATTTACAGCTTCGGCCCACAAGTAACTCGGGAGTGAGTACTCATTAAGCATGCTTCGTGCAGCCTCTTGAAGAACACGGTTCTTCCTCTCTACAACACCATTTTGTTGTGGTGTTCTAGGAGTAGAGAACTCATGCTTATAACCTCTATCTTGACAGAATTCTAAAAACCTTTGATTTTGAAATTCACCTCCATGATCACTTCTAATTGTCTTAATGGTTGATGATTTTTCATTTTCAACTCTTCTACAAAAAGAAATGAAAACATCTAAGGTTTGGTCCTTATATTTTAAAAAGTAAGTCCATGTATATCTAGTGAAATCATCAATGATCACAAAGCAATATCTACTTCCATTCAATGATATGATGGTACTACAATCAAATAGATCCATATGAAGTAAATCTAATGCATTGGAAGTACTTACAGCGCTTTTACCTTTATGTGCAGATTTTGTTTGCTTACCCATTTGACATGCATCACAAAGTTTGTCTTTTTCATACTTGATGCTCGGTAAGCCACGGACTAGTCCCTTGTTGGCCAACTTCCGGATGTTCTTCATGTTCACATGTGCTAGCCTCCGGTGCCAAAGGGTGGACTCTTCTTCTTTTGACATGAAACACTTAGCAGAAACATTAGTAGCACTTTTAAATGAAACTTGATAAATATTGTCTACTCTTGTTCCTACTAGTACTGTGTCCAAGGTGTCATTGTGTCTAACTAGACATTGACTTGGTTGGAAGTCAATTGTGTAACCCGTGTCACACAATTGACTGACACTTAGGAGATTAAATTTCATCCCCTTGACTAGAAGGACATTTGAAATTCTAAGACATTCGGATATTTGAATGTCTCCTATTCCTATGACCTTAAGACTACCATTGTTACCAAATGATACATTACCTCTACTTTTCTTGTGAAGTGTGGTAAACAATGATTTATCCCCGGTCATGTGTTTGGAGCATCCACTATCAACGAACCAAGTTGATAGATGCTCCCCCTCAATCATAACCTACACAATTCGAAAAATAGAAGTTTTAGGTACCCAAACCTTGGACCTAAAGCATCAACTAAACATGTCTTAGGCACCCATGCCTTGACAACTTTCTTTTGAGTCTTGGGTGTCCTAGATTGTCTCATATCAGTCCTAGACATCAAAGACACAAATGAGGGTTCTTTGGGTCGGTAACCAATACCGCCCTATTGTAAACTGCCCTTTGGGCATTTAGGATCATGTCTAGGGTCTTAGAGCTAGTTGAGAATTTCCCAAGAATATTCTTGAGCTTCTCAACTTCACTCTTCAATGATTGGTTTTCCTCTACTAGCAATTCATCATGCAAATCATTGACTTCCTCAACCTTAGAGGATTTCAAATTTCAATTCATGTTTCAAGATTTATTTCATCTTCTAGCAATTCAACATGCAAATCATCAATGTTATCATCCCTAGAAGCTTTCAATTGATCAATTTCTAATTGCAATGCCTTAACCTTATTCTTTGATTTTTAACATACTAGTTAACATGCAATTGCTCTATAACACTTTTCAAGCTCGGGAGAAGTTACCTCTTCATCATCCGAAGATGATGAAGCCGCGTTTGAGGAGCTTGAAGATTCATCACTGCTCTCCTCTCCAAGAGCCATGAGTGCCACGTTCCTTGTGCTCTTCTCCTCCTTCTCTTCATCGGATGAGCTTGAGGATGACTCATCCCAAGTGGCCTTCAATGCCTTCTTCTTCTTCTTGGATTTTTCTTCTTTCTTTTTGGACCTCTCCTCCTTCTTCTTAGCTTTGGACATTCATTCTTGAAATGCCCTTTCCTACCACACTCAAAGCAAGAGGCATTAGTCTTATCAAGTTTGATTCACTAGAGTTACCTCTACCCTTGAAGCGCCTATCCCTTCGCATCATTCTTCGCACAAAGTTCGCCATCTCGGAGGAAGAAGAGCCGCTGCCATCTTCCTCAGAATCGGACTCGGATTCGGAAGAGGATGAAGATGAGGAGACCTCCTTCTCCTTCTTCTTCTCCTTCTTCTTCTTGGTGGTTCGGTCCCCTGCAACTAAGGCAATCCCCTTCTCCTTGGGGCCTTTGTTAGCCATTTCATGCAATTCCATCTCACAAAATAAGTCATCTAACTTAACAATGGATAGATCCTTGGATACTTTGTAGGCATCCACCATGGATGACCACAAAGCATTCCTTGGAAATGCTTTCAAGACATACCTCACAAGGTCGCGATTCTCGACCTTTTCATCAATTGAATGAAGTCCATTGAGGACTTCCTTGAACCGGCTATGAAGCTCACTTACCGACTCATTCTCCTTCATGGAGAGATTTTGAAGTTGATTGAGGAACAAGTCCCTCTTTGCAATTCTAGAGTCTCGGGTGCCTTCATGGAGCTCAATGAGTTTGTTCCACAAGTCCTTTGCACTTGTGAAAGGACCAACCTTGATGAGTTGGTCTTTGTTCATGCCACATTGTAGAGTGACAACCGCCTTCGCGTCGGCTTCACTCTTCCGAGTTTGTTCAGCAGTCCACCTCCACGACTCAAGCTCTTTGCCTTCGTCATCCTTAGGAGGGGTGAATCCCCCTTCACCGCGAACCAAGTATGGATATTCATCTTCAAATAGTATTCCATCTTTGATCTCCAATATTGAAAGTCGGCGCCATCAAAGAATGGAGGTCGGGTGGTGGAGAAGCCTTCTCTCAACGCCATCTTGTTGAAAACTCTTGGATGTTAAGCCGTGTACAGAGCCCCAAGCTCTGATACCACTTGTTGGAAACGGGATGGCTAGAGGGGGGTGAATATAGCCAATCACTTTACTTCAAGAACTTAGCGAGTTTCTGCACTTGGAGTTGTTAGTAGCACAGCGGAAGTATGAAAATAGAATGTGCAGAAACTAAAACAGAAAACTAACTAGCAAGATTAGCAAGATCGCTAACAAGGAGAATTTACAAGGTTCGGGGATAACTTGCCCCTACTCCTTGGCGTGCCCTTAAGGTGGGCGATCCCTTGATCGTCGGCAGATCAAGCCCCGGTTATCACGGATAAGAAACAACCTCCTTCTCGGTGGAGAAACCTCTCCACAGTGTTTCAATCACGGATTTAAGTTTAAGCACAAAGAAACAACAAGAAAGATCTACTCAAACACTTAGCAAGGACAAGAACACAGCAAGCTTTCCTGAGCTCCACCCAGCGGCGATCTCACGCAAGAAACCCTTCCTCGTGTCTTCCCGCTGTCGGACTCCCAGCTCCTTGTTCTCTCCTTCAAGCGCTCAAGTAAGGGAAGGTTGCTTCAAGTTTTCAGCAGCTTGCTCAAGAGGATGAAACTTCAGAACGTGCAAGCTTGATGTGGAGAACACAAGTGCGGCAAGAACTCAAAACACAAGCTGTAGAACTCTGCTTCACTGAAGCTATCTTCCGTCTCTTTTGTTTCTCCACTAAGCATCAAGTGACCTCATCTCCAGCAGCCTCCAGCTGCCTCACTGCCAACGCCAGCTACCACTGAACCCTTACTGAACTTCCTGAGCTCCCTCAGCCAAGCTTCAGTCAGCGGCTTCAGTCCTGCAGCTCCAGCCGTTGCAACCTGAGATGAGAAACGGACAAACCTGCTCCAAGGAAAGCCTCCATTGACTTCTCCTTGAGTGTTTGAATCCTCCCCTGTCACCTGCAGCTTAATCAGACNATCAATCTACGGTGCCTCCTCGGGTAGCCGTATATACTCGCCCTGTCTCGATACCTGGTGGTGGCATCCTCGCTGGGATGGAAACACAGGGCTACAACAAACTGCTACGGTTTGGTGTACCGATTAAGTCGCGACTGGTTGCAGAGGCTAATGCGTCAGATGCGTCTGACCATAACCGCCGGTCACAGAAGCCTGGGGTGCTAACCAACTTAGGGGCCTGCTGAAAACCATGCATACAACAGATGTGTACCAGTGGGGAGTGATAAGTGTCATTTTGTTGATCATTTTATATGTTTAAATCTGTGTTTGACCCATATTTTACTTGTGTAATTGTGGATTTACCCTAGGTTTTAGGATTTATACCCTTTTTGGACCTAATTGTAAATCTTGTTATATTTGGATTGTTTGTCACTAAATTTTTGATCTACTTTTGTAGGCTTGGAAGGATCATGGACCTAGGTAATGTTGGGTCAAAGATGAGTCAAAGTGGACTGGATCAAGTAATCAAGTTCCGATTCATTTGGACCGTCCGATGAGAGAACGTTAGATCTAGACCATCTGATAACTTTTGATCAATCCAAGCTGGGGTTAAGGATAATCAAGCGATCAGATAAAGATCATCTAGCCGTTGGATCACGATCAGAGTGATCTAGACCATTCATTTCAAACATCAGCTTGATCTGAGCCATCCGTTATAGATCTGGAAGATCCGAGCTACCAACGAGGATGATCTTGATCTCTGATCAAGATCTGGAAATTTTGAATCAAATCGGACGAGGATCCACCGTTGGATGAAGCGGGATTAATCTCAGCCGTCCAAATTAAATGGTTTAAGTTTAAATTGAAATTCCCTCTTCAGATCTGAGATGTCGCGTCTTCGCCGCAGCTCAGTTTTTTCTCCGTTTCTTCAGCGTTCTTCGCGAGTTCTTCATCTGGAGGCGTGATCACTTCAACTCGAGCTCATCTTTGAGTGACAGCAAGGATTCGAGTTGATTTCTTAGCTTAATTTCGTTTCTTAGCTGCAATTTCATTTGTGCCATTTCGTTTCTGTAATTTGTATCAAGTGAATCGTTCTCTTGTATGGATCATTTCATTCTCAATTCGAGGCTAAACCTTGAGTGACAGCAAGGATTCGTGAGCTGAGATGAGGGATTGAGGCTTAGATTTTATCGCATTCTTCTGTTTTCATAGCTGTAATCTCAGTTTCTGCAAAGCAGTTCTTGTTCTGTTTCGTATCAGCTATTTCATTTTCGTTTCTGAATTTTTACAGTCTTAATTAGGTTCCATTCTTCAAGTAATGAGCTGGGGAATCGTTTAGTGAATAATTGTTACAATTTTAGTTCATTTCCTGTTAATGGCTGTGCGTACCAGGGTTACTGTTGTGTATCAGTTCTTATAAATCTGCGTATCAAATTTCTTTTGCTAGAACACTTCTGAATTTTGTATCAGTTTTGTCTTCTGGATTTAGTTGTAGCTTATTTCGTTTACAAAGCATTTGAATTCCATGTTTGCGTTTAGCTTCGATTGATGCGTGCTATTTTATCCCTGCGAATCATGTAATTCTATTTCTGCAAAGGTTAGTTCCAAATCTGTAAGATCTGATTATAAGTCCTGCATTGTTCCAAGTGATTTCGATTCCTTGTGAAGCTTATCTGAACCTTGGATTGTAGAATTCGAGTTGGTTGTTTTGTTTGATTTTGTATTCAATCCATATTGCCTTTTATTTCTACTCATAATTTCTGAATTCCTGCACATGTGTACTGCCTTAGAAGTTTCTCTTCATTTCTGCAAATTGATTCTGCATTCAGTAGTGGTTAATTCTGCATCCAAGCAAGATAGGTGCTTGTCTAGTTAACAAAGCATTTAAATTTTGTTCCCTGCAATTCATTTCTCTGATTTTCAGTTTCAGCTTTTTCCTTGTGATTCAATCCTTTACATTTCTGCACATTAAGGTTGTTTCTTTTGCATCAGTTTTGTTTTACTTGCTTATCACTTAGTTTCTTCTCGATATTAGTTCATCAAAAGATCCTGTTAAATGAACCATTGCTAAAATTTCAATGTGATCTCTTTGTTCTGCATTAAAGTTGTTGAATTTCTGCTTTCGAATTGTTGTTATATCACTTGCATTCGAATTCTGAATCCTTGTTGTTAGCTTTAGTTTTCAACTTGTCATTGCAGCATTTCCTTCTAGTCATTAGTTCTTAATTCCCAATTCTGAATTTGAATTCTCAATGAATATCAGTTTGAGATTGGGAAACTTGCTTCATATTCACTGGTTTATGCTTTCATTTGTTTGTGAGCTTTGCATTTGATCGATTGCTACACATCTATCTGTCTTTCATCAGCTGCTCACATTAGTGCTACCCATCAGTTCATAAATCTGAATTAAGTGTCATCACCTTGTTAGTTCATTAGTTAAGTTTCCTTTATCTCAATTGTGATGTGATTAGTTCATTTCTAGGTTGTTTCACATTGTGTATCAAATTTTCACTTCTTTCCATTGCCTTTTCAGTGCTAATAGAACCCAAACCCAGATTTCTTTTGAAACCCAAAAACATTGACGACACATAACCCGAGCACGAATCGAACAACTTGTACTAGCCCTTGGAAAAAAATACGACCTGTGTCCCCTTTACTACGCTTTTCTTCTTTGATTGCAAAAAGGGTTTCCAGCACATTTATAAATTTTTAAAATTCTGATGGATCTACATTCGTGACAAATTTAATTAGCTAAATTAGGTCCATCAAATTTTTGGCGCCGTTGCCGGGGAACATACTAGTTGAGTTGTTTGATTTTTGCTTGTGTATTCATTTCATATTTTTCTTGATCTATTTTTTCTTGCACTTACTGCTATATCATCTGATTTGATTCTATTTGTTTCATCTTTCTATATACTTGTACTGCGATTGGTTTTTGTTTTTATGACCATGTCTACAGGTGGTGATTTAGAGGATTTTGACCCTGAGATTGAGAGGACCTTCAGAGCTAGGAGGAGCCAGCTCAGTGTTTCAGAGGGATTTGGTATTATTCCTACTCAGTCTATTTCCACCTATTCAGTTGATCAGATGGCAGACCACCAGAAGACCATGAAAGAACTAGCAGCACCAGATGCTTCTTTTCAGTACTCCAGCATTGCCTACCCAGAGCTGGGTGGAGATTTTGAGCTCAGATCTGGGCTTATCCATCTTTTGCCAAAGTTTCAAGGTTTATCCGGAGAAGATCCAAACAGACACTTGCATGAGTTTCATGTTGTTTGCTCTACTATGAAGCCTCAGGGCATTTCAGAGGAAGACATCAAGCTGAGAGCTTTTCCTTTCTCTTTGACTGGAGCAGCTAAGGACTGGTTTTATTACTTACCTACTGGGCATGTGTCTAGTTGGATTTCCATGAAGAAGGCTTTCTTAGAGAAATATTTTCCAGCCTCCAGAACAGTAATTATCAGAAAAAGTATCTGTGGCATTTAGCAGATAGTGGGAGAGACACTCTATGACTACTGGGAGAGATTCAATAAGCTTTGCTCCAGTTGCCCCCAGCATCAGATTAGTGAGCAGCTCCTCATCCAGTATTTTTATGAGGGATTATTACAGATGGATAGGATTTTGATTGATGCAGCAGCTGGAGGGGCTTTAGTTAACAAAACACCACATCAAGCTAGGGAGCTTATTTCAAATATGGCAGAAAATTCTCAGCAATTTGGAAGTAGAGCATTATCTACTAGAGGGGTTAATGAAGTTCAGATGAGTTCTAATGATCAGGAGATAAAGAATTCATTGGCAGAGATCACATCATTTATGAAGCAATTGACTGTTAATAGTGTAATTCAGAATTCAAGAGTTTCGGTTTCTCCACAAGCTAATCAAGTGGTGATGAGTGTTTTTGGTATTTGTTCTAGCAAGGAACACACTTCAGATTCATGCCCCAACCTACAACAAGATGAGTCAGTAGCAGCTTTGGTTAGGGGACAATTTCAAGCTAGGAACAATCCATACTCTCCTACTTACAACCCCGGGTGGAGGGATCATCCAAACTTGAGTTATGGGAATTCTTTTTGCCAACAAGGCCCACCACAACAACAATCACAGCAACCACAACAAATTTTCCAGCAAGGGCAGCAGCAACTAATACAATCACAGCAACAAAATCAGCAATTTCAGCCTCCAAATCAACCAATTCAGCAGCCATTTCAAGGGTTTCAACAAGGTTTTCAAGGGAATCTGAATTATTCACAGCCATATCAACCTCCACAGCAACAAGTTCAACAACCGCAACAAAGTTTTCAGCCTTGGAACCAAAGTTTTCAGCCCCAACAGCCACATTTTCAAGGATTCCAGCAAGTTCAACAATTTCAACCTACTACCTCATCATTTCAAGGTCAATCAAGGAACTATGCTAATCAAGGAGGCTATGGGAGCTCAAGTGGAGGAAATGCGCAGCCACAACAAATGATGGAGTTGATACAACAAGTGCAACAACAACAACAACAACTCCAACAACAACAACAACACACTCAATATCTTGAGAGGCAAATTGGGCAAATGGCTAATGATATAAATCAAAGAAAAGCTCAAGGATCAAATCTACTACCTTCCCAAGCTGTTACCAACCCTAAAGGAAATGTTAGCGCAATTTATTTGAGGAGTGGGAAGGTTGCATCAACTCAAAATGACCCAAGAGCTGAATTTTCAGAAAACAGGGCAGCATCTTCGTTTCCAGCCCAAATCAGTGCCGAAACCACTCCAATTTCAGTGGATACCACCCCTAGCTCGTGCCCAACTTCTTCATCTAGCAATCCTCCAATTTTGGTGGAAAACGAAGCACAAAACAGTGGCGAGACAGATCCTACAGCAACTACGGAAAACAGGGCAGCAACAAAAAAATCAGCTCCACCCATTTTGGGTCATGAGGAGGAAGTTCCTATTCCTTTGCCTTTTCCAAATGGGAGAACTCCAACCAGAAGACAAGGGGAAGAGGAGAAAGCAAAAGAGTACAATGAATTGGTAAAACTTTTTAGTAAAGTTGAAATTAATGTACCCTTGCTGACAATGATTAAACAGGTTCCGAAATATGCAAAATTTTTGAAAGATCTTTGTGTTAACAAGAGGAAGCTTAAGGAGAATGAAATGGTCAGCATGGGGAAGAATGTTTCATCACTTATCCATGCCATACCTCAGAAATGCGAAGACCCTGGCATGTTTACTGTATCTTGTGAGATTGGAAGCACCACGCTACATGATGCTATGCTTGATTTAGGAGCTTCTATTAATGTCATGCCCAGGACAGTCTTCCAGATGCTTGGTATTGGACCTCTACAGCCCACTGGAGTTATGATTCAGTTAGCAGACCGGAGTCAGACCCGCCCGGCAGGAGTTATTGAAGATGTGTTGGTTAAAGTGAAAGAATTGATTTTCCCTGCGGACTTCTACATCCTAGACATGGAGGGAGAGTACCTTGCACGTAGATCCCCACTTATCCTCGGAAGGCCTTTTCTGAAGACTGCAAGAACCAAAATTGATGTATATGCTGGCACCCTTTCGATGGAGGTGGGAGACACAGTGGTCCAGTTTAGCATTTTCGACGCCATGAAGGACCCTAAAGGAAATCGTTCTATTCTGAGCATAGACACTGCAGATGAGATTGTTGAGGCACCTAGCGTTGCTGATGATGGTATTTTTGATATAGTGGGAGGAGAGTTATTTTCAGAGGAGGTTTCACCTGATTTTTCTTGCTTTGTATTTTGTGATGATATTGTCTTTGATAGCCCTAATCTTTTTAATGAGGTTGTTGCAGAGATTACTCAGGAGGCATGCACAGGAGATTATTCTATAGGTGTAGGGGATTGCACAGAGCCCCAGGGACCACCACCACTTTTAGGAAGTGTAGGGACTTGCAAAATTGGAGCAAGTACCCAAGGATCACCTATTTCAGTTGATTGTTCACCAGATTTTGAGCCAGAGTTGGAGGTATTTCTTGTAGATCCAATAGACATTTTTCATCCCGATCAGGTAAGTATTTCTTCTTTTCCTTTAGAGAATTTCAGGGAGATGTCTAGATTTGCATGTGAAAAATGTCCTGATACATCATTTGTGAATAATAATTTTGAAAATTCTTTAGAGGTGCCCAAGCTTGATTTTATGCATTGTTATGATATTCTTGAGATAGATTATGCTAAAATTGATTTTGAAAAACTTTTAGAGCCTGAAATTGAAGTAGTTTATTGTGAAGAATCTTTGGCTATCTCTTATGCTGAAATTGAATGTGAAAAACTTCTAGAGGTACCTGAGATTGATTTTATGGATTGTGAAACTTTTCTTGATATTCCTCATGTAGAATATGCTTGTGAAAAATTTATTGAGGTACCCAAAATTGACTTTATTGGATGTGATGCATTTTTAGATACATGTTATGTAGAGATTGATGATATTGCATTTTTATCTTACCCTGCACGCTTGAGGAAGGTTTTACATGGTTTTGCAGGGTCCCAGAGATTTCTTGAGTGGGTTCTACATCTAGACAGTCTTCAACCACCTGGAAAGTTTTTCAAAAAGAATAAAGAGGGAGGAGATGGACTTGCTGTGACTTATAGCACTCCACCTCTGAAGTGGCTATTGTACTTAATCACCTTCGGCCGCCTGGACAGTTTACAATGAAGAATAAGTGTGGGGGAGTGAAGCAAAATAAAATTGAGCAAATAAAGGAAATTGTTTTAGCTACTCCTACTCCTCCACTACCAAGATGGAGATTATTCCTAGATAGACTTCGACCACCAGAAATAAAAGGGAGTTTATTTTTTCTTGCATTTTCTTTCATTGCCGTTTTCCTCTTTATGCTTGCTAGAAGTAGAATTTTCTTTTGAAATGAATTCTTGCTAATAAATGCTTGAATAGAGTAGAATTAATAAATAGACATTATAAAGGCTATTTTATGTCTTTTGGCATTTTTCCTTAATGAATAGGAATAAATGTATCCCTCTAGGTTATATTCATAGCATTTTAGAGTCTTTTGAAAACAAATTAAATTTGGTTGTCAAAACTTAGGATTTGAGCTCATGGATGAAATCTTGGATGCTTGAGTACTACTTGGCCATGGATTCTTGATTGAGGACTTGAGATGAACTCTTTTTACCTAGTGAGGTTTAGCCTTATTTTTGTGACACATACATGTGATTGTACTCTAGAACTTGCTTAGGTTCTTTCAAAGTCATATTTCAATGATTGGATCACATCTATAGAGGCTAAATAATTGGTTTACCTTTCCATATCAATTCTTGATTCTAATCATGTTTTTTTCTATTTTCTTTCCTTATCTTCTACTCTTAACCATACCTTTACAGGGATTTGTTTGTTTGGGGATGTTCTTTGATGTTATTTTGCCCGAGACGGACAAAAGATTAAGTGTGGGGGAGTGGATAGTGTGATGGAAACATTTAAAAAAAATTCATTTCATTTTTGAGTTGAAGCCAAAAATTGCCAATTGGAGTGGAGTTTGGTATCAAGATTAATGGGGATTCAGTTGTGAATTGGAGGTGGATTGGATCTAAAGAAATCTCAATTAGAAGTAATGGCACGGAAAAAAAAAACAGAAAAAAAAACTGTGCCATGAGAAGAAAAAAAATTTTGAAATCAATGGAGTTTGTAGCACAAATGGTTTGGATTAAGAATTTGGAAGTAGGAATTATGGAAGATGAAATCAGTAACTCTTTTCTAAGTTTGAATTGAAGCGAAATTCTGTGCAAAAATCTGAACCAAAGTGAAACAAGTGAAAAAAAAATTTCTGTGGAAAAAGGAAAAGCAAAACTTTTGTGCCAAAGTGGAAAAAGGATAAGAACTTGTTTCGGCCATTCTTCTAAGGAGCTGAGTGGCAGTTATACATTTCTGAAACCGGTGAAAGGACTGCTGGAATTTGAAAATCAAGTGATTAACAGGAAAAAAAATTCAGTGGACTGCTAGGAATAAATTTAGTGTACCATACAAGCAGTTTTTGTAACGCCCCAAAATTCCCATTTTTAGTTCTTAAAGTCCTTAGAATTATTTAAAAATGGTTTAGAAATATTCTAGATATTTTTAGGGATTTTTAGAATATTTTTATGGAATTTTCCGAGTCCGTTTAGTATATTTAAAAAAAGAAAAACGTTAAAGAGCAAGCAAGGGATTTGAACCCGCGACTACCGGAAGAACAAGCACGCGCACGACCAGCTGGGCTGGTTGGTTTTGTTGAAATAAGCTGGGCGAAATAATAGATAAGGTATAATTAGGTAAATTCGCCCCATAAGTATAAATAGATAATTAAAGAGAGAAATTTTATTTTCTCTCAACCTAAACCCTTTCTCTCCCTCGCCCAGCACCTTGCGCCGACTTCTCTCCCTCTCCTCTCTTGGGCGACGCCAACCAACACCAAGGCCAAGGGGGCCGGCCAAGGTTCTCCTCCAAGAGATATTCCTATATTCGGGATCCCCGCGACGAGAGGAACGCGTAGGCGCGAAGAATTCTCCGAGATCTCAAGTTTCTCCTGAGCCCTAGACGTCAATCTTGGTTGTAAGTCCAAGATATCAATGTAAGTACTGCTCACCTGCAGTAAGAGGCGGTTTTTCCGCAAGAATTTCCCTTAAAAGTTTTTAAAAGAGATATTTCCTTTTTGTTTAAGTTTTTGCATGTGATCTTAGTTCATTATATGCTTGTATAAGTTTGATAAAACACCCTATGTGAGATTAGGGGCTAAGAAAGTTATGAGAAAAGAAAAGAGAAGATAAAGATAAGAAAAGAAAAGGTCAAGGCCTTATGAAATCCCCAAAAGTCAAGACTTAGGGATTTTAGCACGCAAGGTGCTCGAGAAAATGCCAAGGCATTTACAGATAAGAAAGAAAAGAAAGAAAAGCTATTTTATTTTCTAAGGCCAGTACCCGGCGTCCAAGGGCGTCGTTAAAGAAATCCAGGTGTCCAATTCCAAGGTCTTGGCCCTGGTAGACCAAGGTCTGCTCTATTAGGATTGGTGGCTCGCTACCCCAACCTTTTAGGGAACGCGCATGAGATGGTACTTACGTCTTCAGTGGATCCAAGTGATTATTATTTTCAAGTATATGCTTTAGCAAAGTTTCCTAAAGTTTCAAAAAGTTTTCAAAAGTTAAAGAATAGCTAAAGTTTCAAGTTGAGCCAAGAAAAGTAAATTGAGATTTATTATTGCTTGAGTATGCATGTTTGAGCTATACATGTTCGTAGTTTTCTTTCAAGCATATTAGTATCTCATATGATGTTCAGTTTGATCTAGAAGCATGTTTGCATATTTCGAGTTTTTGTGAGCTAGATAGTACTTACTAAGCTTTTTGCTTACTAGTTGCATTTCCTCTTATTGCAGATAAAGGTAAAGGCAAGCAATTTTGAAGGAAGACGACGAGGCGGTGCTGAGTAGAGTGTGTGTGGTGGCTGATTATGGAGAGATCTTTGAGACGAGACAATTTAGTTATTTGAATTGCAATGTTTAAGTTTATTCAAATTTCAAGTTCTTGCTTATGGAGATTATAGAGTATTTGAGTTTTGGATAGTTTTACATGCTCAATTTCTTAGAGTAAAGATTCCATGTCATTTCATTTAGCATACATATCCTTATGATTGCATTGGATGAGTAGAAGTGTAAGTAGTTAGAGATATTGATACTTTGTTAGAGAAAAAGGTGTTTGTGCCAAGATAGTATCAATTTCCCTTTGAATCAAGTTCTTATTGCTTAAAAATGTTTAGAAAAGTTGCAATCACATTTCATAATGCATTAGCAAGGTTGTAGAACATGTATTTGGCGTTATGAATGCATAGGAGTCAAGATTGGTACAAACTCTATTGTTAAAGTTTAAACTTGTTTAGTTTATTTTCTTCCATAAAAGTCCTAAATTCAAGTTTATGGATTCGTTTGATTGGCTAAATTGTTTAGGAAACTGACATAGAGTATAGAAATGGTGTCGTAGTTTGATATGGCTCGAAACTGAATGAATGGTGGACTTAAGAAGCAAGAGCCAAAACCTGTAATTCTGATTACAGGCGTACCATTCGACTGCTACGTCACCAGTCGACTGGTACGGGCAGTTTAAGTTGGGTGAGGCTTGATCAATAAGTATCAACTACGAGTTTTGAGAAGGAAAGTGTGATACGGTATCATGCATGACTACTTAAATTAGAATATCATTCTTAGATAGATTAAAAAGAAAAAAAAAAGATTTCCGCAATTTTTAGTCGTGTATAAAAGTTGAGAAGTAAAGAAAAGTAACGATCCGTCTAAGGCAGGAGAAGGCGGGTCGCTATAGGTGGTATCAGAGCAGTTCCCATTCTCCAGCATCACACACACATCAGCATCAACCTTGCCGTCTTCAAGTAAGAAAGCTTTAAGTTTCAGTTTTCTATTGCTCCTTTACTTAATTGCAGTATAGAGAAATGCTTAAGTACTTACTCATATGTGCATAGAACAAGGAAGCATGTTTAATACCTTAGTATCACGGAATCATGTTTAATCCCTAGAATGAATATTAGAGAAATGCTTAAGTACTTACTTGATTTGCCCAAAAGTAAGTTTTGGGATTATGGCACGCAAGGTGCTTGATAAAAGTTTTGAGTAAGACCAAGGTCTTACTAAGCCCTAGAATGAGTTCTAGGACTAAGAAATGAGATAAGAATCAGGACCAAGGTCTTGTTATATCCTAAAGCAAGTTTGGGAACATTACCATTAAGTGTTAAGTTATACATTTGAGGACGTCCTAGAAAGGCCCAAAACGAGGAGCAAGCTCCTAGAGGGCAAGAGGCAACAGAGTCAGTACCCCCACCAAATCTCTTAGACGTGGTGGCTCAGTTACAGAGACAGATAGCAGAACAACAGCAAGTTATTGCCGCTAGGATGGCTAACTAGCAGGTCGTTATTATTACCTCGCCGGTGGCGAATGTAGTGGCACTAGTTGTGATCGAAGACCCATCGATTACATCTGTAGTCCGGCAAGGGGGGTAAGGCAAGAAGCGTACCTCATTCAGTAGAAGAAACTGAAGCCAGGGAACTTCCCAGGCACAAGCAAACCATGGGATGCTTAAGCATGGTTCAAAACGTTGGAAAGAATAGTAGGGCTACTGGACTGGCATGAGGTAGAGAAGATAAAGTGTGCATCTTTCTGCCTTACGGGAGATGCTAGAATATAGTGGAAGAGAGTCAAGGCCAAGAGAAATGTCAGCCAGATGACATGGGCCGACTTCGAGACTGAGTTCTTCGAAGAATACTTTCACATGCAAGTAACCAACAAGCATTATGATGAATTCACGGAGTTCAGACAAGGAGAACTATCCGTGGATGAAGCAGTGAAGATGTTTAAGCGGTTAGCTCATCTATGCCCAGAGCTAGTTAGCACAGAAAAGGAGATAGTTAGGCTAATGCTCAAGATGTTAAGGCCTGAGATAGCGTTAAAGGGGGCTAGCGGTGTTAAGAGGCTGCAAACCTCCGAAGAACTAATAAGTAGTGCTTTGATCACTGAGCACTACTTAAACAGTATAAAGGCCACCAGAAAGGTTGAACGATGAAGTTCTTAACAACCTTACCGTCAGGGGAGTAATGTCCTCTACTGAGAGGCTAAGGGCAGTATCAATCTAGATTTCCAACCGAGAGCTCTACAGTGACTTGGTAGTCCTTGAGATGAAGGATTACGATGTCATTTTAGGAATGGACTTCTTGAGCAAGTATAATGCTTCTATAGACTGCCGCAAGAGAAAAGTCAAGTTCACACCAGAAGCAGAACCTTCATTTGAGTTTATTGGAGACCCAAGGAGAAAGATAAATAGGTTCCTATCTACCTTACAAGCTCAGAGAATGTTAGAGAAGGGGTGCTCTGGTTTTCTAGCTCATATAGTGGATGCAAGTCAAGGAGAAGGATTGAAGAGAGAAGAAGTGAGGGTAGTCTGTGACTATCCTGAGGTGTTTCCTGAAGAGTTACCAGGACTCCCTCCCAATCGGGAAATTGAGTTGAAATTGAGTTGGCCCCAGGAACCAACCCAATTTCGGAGGCACCTTATCGCATGGCACCAGCAGAACTGAAAGAATTACAAGAACAATTGCAAGAGCTGCTTGACAAGGGTTTCATCCGCCCTAGTCATTCACCTTGGGGAGCTCCTGTACTGTTGGTCAAGAAGAAAGATGGATCTATGCGAATGTGCATAGATTATCGAGCTTTGAATAAGGTAACCATCAAGAACAGATATCCTTTGCCAAGGATAGATGATTTATTTGATCAGCTGAAGGGAGCCACAGTGTTCTCCAAGATAGATCTGCGATCAGGTTACCATCAGCTCAGAGTGAAGGAGAGTGATGTGCCAAGGACTGCTTTCAGTACAAGATATGGGCACTATGAGTTTGTGGTCATGCCCTTTGGAGTGACAAACGCCCCTGCGACGTTTATGGATCTAATGAATAGAGTGTTCAAGGATTTTCTGGACAAGTTCGTCATTGCCTTCATTGATGATATCTTAGTGTATTCAAAGACTCGGAAAGAACATGAAGAACACCTGAAGATAGTGTTGCAAACCTTACACCAGAAGGAGTTGTACGCCAAATTCTCAAAGTGTGAGTTTTGGCTTGATCAGGTGGCCTTCCTAGGCCACATTGTATCCAAAGAAGGCATTCAAGTTGATCCAGCCAAGATAGAAGCAGTCAGCCACTGGTGTAGACCCAAGAATGCCAGTGAAATCAGAAGCTTCTTAGGCCTGGCAGGATATTACAGAAAATTTGTGGAGGACTTTTCCAGAATAGCCTCTCCTCTCACAGCCCTGATCAGAAAGAACCAGAAGTTTGAGTGGTCAGATAAATGCGAGCACAACTTCCTAGAACTGAAGAAAAGATTGACTAGTGCTCCCATCCTGACTGTTCCAGAGAGTGACAAGGCCTTTGACATCTACAGTGATGCATCCAAGATGGGCCTTGGAGCTGTCCTCATGCAAGATGGTAAAGTAATAGCATATACCTCCAGACAGCTCAAGGACTACGAGAAGAATTACCCTACTCATGACCTTGAGCTGGCAGCTGTGGTTTTTGCACTGAAGCTCTGGAGACACTACCTGTATGGAGTGCAGTGCAGAATCTTCACAGACCATCAGAGTTTGAAGTACTTCTTCACTCAGAAGGACCTGAATATGAGGCAGCGCAGGTGGCTAGAGTTGGTCAAAAATTATGACTGTGAAATCCTCTACCACCCAGGTAAAGCTAATAAAGTGGCAGATGCACTGAGCAGAAAATCCTGTGCAGCACTGATGTTCCTATCATCACTGTCTCTACCACTTCAGAAAGAAATAAAGGATTTTGGAGTCGAGGTAATAATTGGGCAACTTTCTGCATTGACTCTAAAGTCAACCCTGCTTGTGGATATACAAAGAAAGCAAAGTCAAGACCCAGAGATCCAGAAGATCAAGCAGGAGGTCCAAGAGGCAGAAAATTCAGAGTTTCGAGTATCAGATAGTGGCATCCTCTATCTTGGAGACCGCCTTTGCGTCCCCAATGATGAGGAACTAAGAAAGAATATTCTAGAAGAGGCCCACAGTACCCCATACTCTATGCATCCTGGTTCTACCAAGATGTACCAAGATTTAAAGAAAAGATTCTGGTGGTCTGGACTCAAGCGAGACGTGGCCAGATATATCAGTACCTGCTTGACCTGCCAGAGGGTCAAAGCAGAACACCAGAGACCAGGAGGAGTTCTACAGCCACTTCCCATTCCAGAGTGGAAGTGGGAAGAAATATCCATGGACTTTATCACAGGTCTTCCAAGAACCACCCATGGACACGATGCAATATGGGTGATAGTGGATAGATTGACCAAGTCTGCCCACTTCCTAGCCATCAAGTTATCGCATTCGGTAGAGCAGTTAGCACAGCTGTACGTGAAAGAAGTAATCAGGCTTCACGGAGTTCCGAAGTCGATCGTTTCTGACAGAGATGGGCGGTTCATCTCCCATTTTTGGAGGTGTGTTCAGGACGCCCTAGGCACCAGACTTCAGTTCAGCACAGCTTTCCATCCCCAGACAGATGGACAAACAGAGAGAGTAAATCAGATTTTAGAAGACATGCTCAGGGCTTGTGCGTTGGACTTTAAAGGTAGTTGGTGCAAATTTCTGTGCTTAGCTGAGTTTGCCTACAACAATAGCTATCAGGCCACCATCAGGATGGCGCCTTATGAGGCATTATATGGCAGGAAATGTAGATTACCCATATGTTGGCAAGAAGCTGGTGAGAAGAAAGAGATGGAGTCAGGACTAGACAGCCAGACTGAGCTTATAGATGAGACCACTCAGGCTATCCAGACGATCCGCCAGAGGATTGAGACTGCCCAGAGTAGACAGAAAAGTTATGCTGACACACGCCGTAGGCCACTTGAATTCCAAGTTGGAGATTCAGTATTTCTCAAGGTCGCTCCTATGAAGGGAGTGATGAGATTTGGTAAAAAGGGTAAGCTAAGTCCTCGCTACATAGGACCCTACAAGATCATAAGGAGGGTTGGTAAGGTAGCATATGAGTTGGACTTACCAGAGGATATGTCAGCTATCCACAGTACATTCCATGTCTCCATGCTAAAGAAGTGTATTCACGACCCTAGCAAGTGATTCAGCCTCAGTCAGTACAGATCCAAGAAGATCTTAGTTATGAGAGCAGACCGACACAGATAGTGGACAAAGCAGTTAAGAGATTAAGAAACAGAGAAGTGCCACTAGTGAAGGTCATCTGGCAGAATCAAAAGCATGAAGAGGCTACTTGGGAACGTGAGGACAGCATGAGAGAG
>JAGFNQ010000564.1:36122-78030 GCA_024364735.1 Boesenbergia rotunda | reverse complement strand
TAAGTCGGAAGAAATACTCTCCCATGTAGTAGCTTGCTCAGTTTTCTGATTTACCTCTCTATAAATAGTCGTGGAACCAGTCATATGGAGTACATAGGGTCAATGTATGATCTTTTTTACAGAATGCAGTGCATCTCTTTAGCATGCCCTTGCTTCTAATGCTTGATCTTTTTTTACAGAATGTAGTGCATCTCTTTGGCTTGCCCTTGCTTCTAATGCTCCTCGTCTGACTATTCCTTAGATGCTCTCGCCATCATTTTCCAATCTTTATGAACCTCAAACAATTGAACCATCAACCACCTTGGACACACCCGTCATCACACACATATCAATCATAACAAGTTTCACTTAAACTACTATTTGCTCAACTAATCAAAATGATTATTGTATAAATGTAGAAAAGGATGAATGCTCTGACATATAATTTGATTTTTATTTTTACAAATTGAAATTTGTAGGCCTTCGTGTGTTGGTGTTGATCGAAAGTATGAAATCGTGAAATAAAATTTTGTAAATACGTAAACACTTATAGTGGATTTCGCACGTCCTTCGCTCTTTCGTGCTCGTCGTTGGAAGAACGATTACGCATAGATCGGAAAGTTCTTCAGCTTCCACAAACCAAATCTCACCGACTCGTTGGATATTCTCCTTCTCGAGTTCTCTTGTCGATTTCTCTTGGACGCACACCCTCCCCTTTTATAGTAGAGGATCTAAGGAAGGGGAGGGGGAAAAGAAGTGGAGAAGTGGGGAAAGTGGGCACCTCACGTCTCCCACTTCTTACATCTCCCACTCGTCCAAGTCAAGTCACAGAGACTAAATAAGAATTAGATCACAAAGATCATATCATAACTAGGTTACAAAAATCAGATAGTCACAAAGACCATATAGTCACATAGACTAATAGAACATCCAATTCATACTTTAGGAAAAATGATCTGTGCAACAGCAAGCATACTGAGCAATCATTGCTAAGAAAGTTGTGACACTTAACTTAGCTGCTCTCTGAGCGATCAATACTAAGAAAGTTGTTACACTTTACTTAGTCGCTCTATCACATGGATCAGAGACATCAATCACTTGCTTTTACCCTAGACTAAATCATTTACATCAATATGAACATCTCTAATCCCTAGCAATGACCATTAAGTCAAGAGCATGTTCAGTATTTCCATTCAATACAATTATTCACAATCACAATTTAAGTACTCAACAAAAAAATATAATTGGTCAACCAGTGAATAAGTGTTAATGATGTAAATCTCTCTTAATCTTTCTATTTAGCTCGAATCTATTTATTCTAATCAGTTGTTTTCCTAGTTATGCTCCATAGACCGCATTATCCATAGCCAATAGGATACATACTAAGGTAGCAGACACTGATTAAAATTTCAAGCAGACAACTAAATAGTCACATAGGGTAAATCTGAGATTAACTTATAATCTCAAGAGTCTTACATAGTAGAGAAGTAGGGATCCATTCTCCTACTACCTTTATTGTCGCTATAACACATATGGTATGAATCACATGCTACGATGTTTTTCTCTTTTAACAAAAAGAGTGCATGTTTTCTCAAAATTAACATCGTACAGATTTGATCTAGACATACATAATGTCTAATCCTGAATTCAACTTATGAATTCATATCTGACTTTAAGCAGATTCAGTAAATGGTGGGTTCATTTACTCCGATCATTACATAAATGATCTCATCTTGATACAAAAATCAAGACGACCCCAACTTATGAGTATGTCTTCATACACAGCTACATAAGTTGCCCCATAAGTAATGACCTTACCTCTATTTATACTCAACAAACAGAGATAATTGTCCATGTGAGTGGACCAATCTCAACCTGCTAACATGCTTATCGAGACTTTATCCAAAATGTAACACCAATATTTATACACTGAATAAATCATGACATTTTCATATATTTGATTGGTTTTACAATGTGTTACATTTTATGAAGTCCCAAAGACTTCACAAAACCAAGAAATGACTCTTTAGTCAATGACTTAGTAAAAGGATCTACAAGCATAGCACGAGAAGGAATATACTCAAAGACTACCTTTCTTTTGTCCACAATATCCCTTACATAATTATACTTAATTTCTATATGCTTGCCTCTACTGTGATATTTGGGATCATTGGAAAAAGATATTACAGCTTGATTGTCACAATATAATGTAACGGGACTCCCACTATCCTCAGCAATCTTCAAATGCTGCAGGAACCTTCTTAACTAGACAGCTTCTTGTACAACAACTGCACAAGCCACATATTCGGCTTCCATTGTCGATAGTGTTACACAAGCCAGTTTCTTGCTGTTCCATGAGGGCACCACCATTCAGCAAGAAAGTATAACCCGATGTGGATTTTCTATCATCAAGGTCTCCTACCCAATCTGCATCCGTGTAGCCCTTCAGGCTCAACTTTGATCCTTGGAAGCAGAGACAATAATCTGTCGTCCCTCTGAGATATCTGAATATTCTCTTCACCGCCTTCCAGTGTCTCGATCCTGAGTTTGACTGGAAATGACTAACCAAGCCAACAGCATAGCTGATATCAGGATGTGTACAAAACATAGTGTACATTAAACTACCAATGACACTGGCATATGATTTTTTCTTCATGTCGGCTATTTCATTAGGAGTCTTGAGATATATACTTTTACTCAGAATAGTGCCTCTCGCTATAGGAGTTTGTTCAATGTTGCAGTTTGACATATTGAAGTGTTATAACATCTTAGTAATATAAGCCACTTGAGACAAACCCAAAAATCTTTTTGATCGATCTCTAATGATCTTTATCCCTAAGATGTACTCGGCTTCTCCCATATCTATTATGTCAAATTGTGATGAAAGCCATGATTTGATTTCTATCACAAACTGTATGTCATTTCCAGCTATTAGCATATCATCAACATATAACGATAATATGACAATCTTTCCTTTATCCTCCCTGAGGTAAACACAATGATTCTCATTGATCATTTTGAAACCATAAGATAAAATGACTTCATTGAATCTCATTCTCATTGATCTTTACCGTTGCATCATAGCCCCGGGGGCTTGATATAACTTATCAAGCATCCTATACTTGCATAATTGATGAATTTCATTAATAAACATAATATTTACTCTAAACCCTAAACTCAATAATTGTAAATGCAATTAGTATTTAAGACATGATTACTCTAACACATCCATCCAAAATTATACGGATGAAGGAGAGTTGTTGGCTCCTCTTAGCAAAGAGAGGAGACCCCTAATTTGCATGTAATGATGAACATTATAAGTAGAGCGCGCATGTGATGTGTAATCCATCAAGATGACAAAAGGTAATTTGCTCGCCCCTAGCGCCTTCACCAATCCATCTCAGGCTAATATGGAGAAGATGTATCACAAGACTACTAGTCAGAACAGTGACTAACGCTAAGAGAGAACAGTCCCATAACCTCGATGTGTAATCCATCAAGCGAGGCCAAGGTCACTTATGACTATATATCACCAATAAGGCTATGAGCGAGCATTTACTAGGTGTTTCCATGGGTATAGTTGAGTTGATACTTAGTGATGATTTGTATCACAAAAGTAAGGTTCTTATCCTCCGGGGTTCGTTCCCTTAGGGAATAAATTCCTCCCACTCAGGAGGTCACTGAGTATCGCGGTTTACCTTTCTTTCACAAAGTCTAGAGGTAGTGGAGAGGTACAAGGGGCAAGTGTTATCATCTTTTTGCATCACAAGTGTTAGCTATATCAATAATCGAACAATAATATTTAGGCATGTAATGATGATGTTTAGACAACATGTGGGTGAGCAACAAAGTATTCGCGAGTGACAAATAAATTGTATTAAATTTTCATCTCATTATAGTAATAATAACAACAATTAAACTTTTATTGTAATAATGGATTACATACGTTCTTTTAAATAATTTATAATTGGGTGTTTGGTCTAGTGATATAATTTTCATTTGGGTGGGACAAGTCATAGTTTGATTCTCGCAACACCCCCATCAATTTTGGGTACCTTGTCTCACACTGTCGTCACCAATTTTGATATATTTTATATCAATTTTGGGCACAAGTGTCTCAAATATCTAAGTATATGAATTTTTTCTAATGAATGATTAATATTTATATATGTGGGTGTTTGGCTTGGTGGTATGATTATTGTTTCCAGTGCGAGAGGTTGTGAGTTAAATTCTCACATTCTATCAATTTTGGCCCGTCTAAGTATACGAAGTTTTCTTAATAAATAATTAATAATATGTAAGTGGGTCTTTGGTCTAGTGATATAAGTCTTTGGTTCAAAGAGGTCGTGAGTTCAATTCTTGAAACACCCTCAATAATTTTATAAATTTTGGGCACTGCCTCAAACATCTAAGTATATGAATTTTTTCTAATGAACGATTAAGATTATGTAAGTCAGTCTTTGGTCTAGTGTTATGATTTGTCTTGAGTGCAAGAGGTTGTGAGTTTGATTCTCGCAACACCTCTATTTTTTATATGAACCTTTTGTACCCCCGGTAATTGTGCAGTGGCAGAGCATGTAAATATGAATATTTTTTTTAATGGGAGGTTGATACGCCACCTGCTACAAGTGTTTCTCGATTTATCTTAGTCGTTGGTGGCCGAAACCTTTCATGAGGTTGAATTAGTCATCCATGGGATTAGTCGATATAAACTATATACATGGTGCAAAACAAAATAATATATACCATATGTATTCTCTTAAATTATTTGACACTATAGAGTGCTTGGTAAAACTTCTAATGCTTCTTAAATTCTAACTATATGGAAACATTTTTGATTATTTATTAATATCAAATTTTGATTTAACTTTTATAACTTTTATTCAAATGTTAGAGGTATAGTATTAATGTAATTGGGTGTTTGGTCTAGTGGTATGATTCTCGCTTCGGGTGCGAGAGGTCGTGAGTTCGATTCTCACAACACCCCTACTAATTTTATATCTATTTCGGGGCAACTTGTCTGAGAGGTTGTGAGTACGAGAGGTCGTGAGTTCGATTCTCACAACACCCCTACTAATTTTATATCTATTTCGGGGCAACTTGTCTGAGAGGTCGTGAGTTCGATTCTCACAACACCCCTACTAATTTTATATCTATTTCGGGGCAACTTGTCTCAGAACATGCCCACTAATTTATTTTATATCTAACTATAGGAAATTTTCCTAATGGATGATTAATATTATATAATTGAGTTTTTGGTCTAGTGATATGATTTTCATTTTAGGTGGGAGAGGTACTAATTCTTTATTTTATATCAATCTCAAATATCTAACTATATGAAATTTTCCTAATGGATGATTAATATTATATAAGTGAGTTTTTGGTCTAGTGATATGATTTTCCTTTTAGGTGGGAGAGGTCGTGAGTTCATTTCTTGCAACACCCCCGCCAATTTTATATCAATTTTAGGCACCTTGTCTTGCAACGCCCCCACTAATTTTATATCAATTTTGGGTTCTCTAAAACATCTAAGTATATGAATTTTTCCTAATGAACAATTAATATTATGTAATTCGGTGTTTGGTCTAGTGGTATGATGCTCGTTTTGGGTGCAAGAGGTCCTTAATTCGATTTTTGCAACACCCTTATTTTATATGAACCTTTTGTCCCGAGGCAATTGTGCAGTTTTGGGTGCAAGAGGTACTGAGTTCGATTTTTGCAACACCCTTATTTTATATGAACCTTTTGTCCCGGGGCAATTGTGCAGTGGCAGAGCATCTAAATATGAATATTTGAATAATGCTACCCTCAAGAAAAACCTCAAAGAATAACGTGACATCGCAATTGCAGTGATCGTCGACGGGTTCACCGTGCCCCCAGGATATAGTTTTTTCAGGACAGTAGTCAGAGGTTGGGGCCTACGGTGTTCGGGCGACAATCGAGACATGTACATGTTGACTGCCACGTCATTCCTTGAGATATTCCTTGAATTTTTTACTTGAGTTGTCATTGCTCTTTTTTTTATGGGAGGTTGATTCATCATCTACTTGAGTGTTTCTCGGTTTATCCTAGTCGTTGGTGGTCGAAAGCTTTTATGAGGCTGAATTAGTCATCGATAGGATTAGTTGATATAAACTATATACATGGTCCAAAAAAAAATAAGATGTACTATATACATTATCTTAAATTATTTGACACTATAGAGTGTTTGATAAAAATCCTACTAAGCGCTTCTTAAATTCTAACTATAAGGAAACATTTCTGAGTGCTTATGAATATCAAATTCTGTTTTAACTTCTATAATTTTTATTCAAAAGTTAGGAAAATAATATTAATGTAGTGGGTGTTTGGTCTAGTGGTATGATTCTCGCTTCGGGTGCGAGAGGTCGTGAGTTCGATTCTCACAACACCCCTACTAATTTTATATCTATTTCGGGGCAACTTGTCTCGGAACATGCCCACTAATTTAATTTTATATCAATTTCAGCCACCTTGTCTCGCAACACCCCCCACTAAATCTATTTCGGCGCAACTTGTCTCGAAATATCAATTTCAGGCACCTTGTCTCGCAACGCCCCCCACTAATTTTATATCAATTTTGGGTTGTTTCAAACATCTAAGTATATGAATTTTTCCTAATGAACAATTAATATTATGTAAGCGAGTGTTTAGTCTAGTAGTATGATTCTCGCTTTAGTGCGAGAAGTCATGAGTTCGAATCTCGCAATACCCCTATTTTATATGGACCTTTTGTCTCGGGGCAATTGTGCAGTGGCAGAACATCTAAATATGAATATTTGAATAATGCTACACTCAAGAAAAACCTCAAGGAATAACGTGACATCGCAATTACAGTGATCCCGACGGATTCACCGTGCTCCCCAGATTATAGTTTGATTCAGGACGGCGGTCAGAGGTTGGGGCCTACGGTGTTCGGGCGACAATAGGACATGTACATATTGATTGTCACGTCATTCCTTGAAATTTTCCTTAAATTTTTTACTTGAGCTATCATTACTCTTTATTTTTATAGGAGGTTGATATGTCATCTACTACAAGCGTTTCTCGATTTATCCTAGTCGTTGGTGGCCGTAAGCTTTCATGAGGCTGAATTAGTCATCCATAGGATTAGTTGATATAAACTATATAGATGGTGCAAAAAAAAAAAGATGTATTATATACATTCTCTTAAATAATTTGGCACTACAGAGTGTTGGTAAAACTTCTACTATGTGTTTCTTAAATTCTAACTATATGGAAACATTTTTTTATTGTTTATGAATATCAAATTCTGTTTTAACTTCTATAACTTTTATTCAAACTTTAGAGGTATAATATTAATATAATTGGGTGTTTGGTCTAGTGGTATGATTCTCGCTTTGGGTGCGAGAGGTCGTGAGTTCGATTCTCACAACACCCCTATAAATTTTATATCTATTTCGGGCCAACTTGTCTCGGAACAAGCCCACTAATTTATTTTATATCAATCTCAAACATTTAAGTATATGAAATTTTCCTAATGGATGGTTAATATTATGTAAGTGAGTTTTTGGTCAACTATTTGACAACATGAAAAACCAAAAGCTCTGCCCACCCTCTCTATCTATCCAAGGGATGGAAAGGCAGAGGCCTTTGGTGTCCCTTCTAGTCAAGAATTGAGGTCTCACAATCATTAGCCAATATGCTTTTCTCTCATACCTTTTTTCGTTCATTGTTTGGTTCGATATTCTGGTGTCTTAGGCGTAGAGAAACGACACCAATTTAGTGGTATGATTTTCATTTTGGGTGGGAGAGGTCGCGAGTTAAATTCTTGCAACACCCTACCAATTTTATATCAATTTTAGGCACCTTGTCTCGCAACACCCCCACTAATTTTATATCAATTTTGGGTTGTTTCAAACATCTAAGTATATGAATTTTCCCTAATGAACAATTAATATTATGTAAGCGAGTGTTTAGTCTAGTAGTATGATTCTCGCTTTGGTGCGAGAAGTCGTGAGTTCGAATCTCGCAACACCCCTATTTTATATGGATCTTTTGTCTCAGGGCAATTGTGCAGTGGGAAAACATCTAAATATGAATATTTGAATAATGCTACGCTCAAGAAAAACCTCAAGGAATAATGTGACATCGCAATTGCAGTGATCCCCGATGGGTTCACCGTGCTCCCCAGGATATAATTTGATTCAGGACGGCAGTCAACGGTTGGGGCCTACGGTGTTCGAGCGACAATCGAACATGTACATATTGACTGCCACGTCATTCCTTGAAATTTTCCTTAAATTTTTTACTTGAGCTATCATTACTCTTATTTTTATGTGAGGTTGATACGTCATCTGCTATGAGCGTTTCTTGGTTTATCCTAGTCGTTGGTGGCCGAAAGCTTTCATGAGGCTGAATTAGTCATCCATGGGATTAGTTGATATAAACTATATACATGGTGCAAAAATAATAAGATGTACTATATACATTCTCTTAAATTATTTGACATTATAGAGTGTTGGTAAAACTTCTACTAAGTGTTTCTTAAATTCTAAATATATGGAAACATTTTTTATTGTTTATGAATATCAAATTCTGTTTTAACTTCTATAACTTTTATTCAAACTTTAGAGGTATAATATTAATATAATTGGGTGTTTGGTCTAGTGGTATGATTCTCGCTTTGGGTGCGAGAGGTCGTGAGTTCGATTCTCACAACACCCCTACAAATTTTATATCTATTTCGGGGCAACTTGTCTTGGAACATGCCATTAATTTATTTTATATCAATCTCAAACATTTAAGTATATGAATTTTTTCTAATGGATGGTTAATATTATGTAAGTGAGTTTTTGGTCCAGTGGTATGATTTTCATTCTGGGTGGGAGAGGTCGTGAGTTAAATTCTTGCAACACCCCATCAATTTTATATCAATTTCAGGCACCTTGTCTCGCAACGCCCCCCACTAATTTTATATCAATTTTGGGTTGTTTCAAACATCTAAGTATATAAATTTTTCCTAACGAACAATTAGGGGGCGCTTGGTAAGCGGGTTTAGAAGGCGGGAATGTGAATGAAATCTATTTCATTCCCATTTATGATGCTTGGTATATGGAAACCGAAATCAAAATATAGATATGATACCCTTGATTTGATAACCCAACCCCCACTAGGTTATTACTAAACCCATAAACCCCTCAATCAAAACTTATTATCATTCCCATTGACGAATATATACCAAGCGCCCCGTTAATATTATGTAACCGAGTGTTTAGTCTAGTAGTATGATTCTCACTTTGGTGGGAGAAGTCGTGAGTTTGAATCTCGCAACACACACCCCTATTTTATATGGACCTTTTGTCCCAGCCCAATTGTGCGGTGGCAGAGTATCTAGATATGAATATTTGAATTATGCTACGCTCAAGAAAAATCTCAAGGAATAACATGACATCGCAGTTGCAGTGATCCCCGATGGATTCACCGTGCCTTCAGGGTATAGTTTGATTCAGGACGGCGGTCAGAGGTTGGGGCCTACGGTGTTCGAGCGACAATCGAACATGTGCATATTGACTGCCACGTCATTCCTTGAAATTTTCCTTAAATTTGTTACTTGAGCTATCATTACTCTTTTTTTTATGTGAGGTTGATACGTCATCTGCTATGAGCGTTTCTTGGGTTATCCTAGTCGTTGGTGGCTGACAGCTTTCATGAGGCTGAATTAGTCATCCATGGGATTAGTTGATATAAACTATATACATAGTGCAAAAATAATAAGATGTACTATATACATTCTCTTAAATTATTTGGCATTATAGAGTGTTGGTAAAACTTCTACTAAGCGCTTCTTAAATTCTAAATATATGGAAACATTTTTTATTGTTTATGAATATCAAATTCTGTTTTAACTTCTATAACTTTTATTCAAACTTTAGAGGTATAATATTAATATAATTGGGTGTTTGGTCTAGTGGTATGATTCTCGCTTTGGGTGGAGAGGTCGTGAGTTCATTCTCACAACACCCCAAAATTTTATATCTATTTCGGCAACTTGTCTCGAACAGCCCACTAATTTATTTTATATCAATCTCAAACATTTAATTATATGAATTTTTTCTATGGATGGTTAATTATGTAAGTGAGTTTTGGTCAGTGGTATGATTTTCATTCTGTGGGAGAGTCGTGATTAATTCTTGCAACACCCCTACAAATTTTATATCTATTTCGGGGCAACTTGTCTCGGAACATGCCCACTAATTTATTTTTATCAATCTCAAACATTTAAGTATATGAATTTTTCTAATGGATGGTTAATATTATTAGTGATTTTTGGTCAGTGTTGATTTTCATTCTGGGTGGGAGGTCGTGAGTTAAATTCTTGCACACCCTACAATTTATATCTATTTCGGCAACTTGTCTCGAACACCACTAATTTATTTATATCATCTCAACATTTAAGTATATGAATTTTTCTAATGGTGGTTATATTATGTAAGTGAGTTTTTTCCATGGTATGAATTCATCGAGACGCCCCCCACAATTTATATCAATTTAGGTTGTTCACAACCAATTTATATCAATTTTGGGTTGTTTCAAACATTTAAGTATATGAATTTTTCCTAATGAACAATTAATATTATGTAAGTGAGTGTTTAGTCTAGTAGTATGATTCTCGCTTTGGTGTGAGAAGTTGTAAGTTCGAATCTCGCAACACCCCTATTTTGTATGGATCTTTTGTCTCGGGGCAATTGTGCAGTGGCAGAGCATCTAAATATGAATATTTGAATAATGTTACGCTCAAGAAAAACCACAAGGAATAACATGACATCGCAATTATAGTGATTCCCGACGGGTTCACCGTACCTCCAGGGTATAGTTTGATTCAGGGCAATAGTCAGTGGTTGGGACCTACAGTATTCGGGCGACAATCGAATATGTACATGTTGATTGCCACGTCATTCCGAGATTTTCCTTGAACTATCATTACTCTTTTTTTCATAAGAGAATGATAAACCATCTACTACGACCGTTTCTCGGTTTATCCTTGTCGTTGGTGGCCGAAAGCTTTCATGAGACTGAATTAGTTATCTATAGGAACTATATACATGGTGCAAAAAAAAATGTACTATATGCATTCTCTTAAATTATTTGGCACTATAGAGTGTTTGGTAAAACTTTTACTAAGCACTTCTTAAATTCTAACTATATGGAAATATTTTTGAGTGCTTATAAATATCAAATTTTATTTTAACTTCTATAACTTTTAGTTAAAGTTAGAAGAAATAATGTGATATTTTTTCATACTTCTATTTTTTTTATTTATGATTTAAAATTAAAAGTTAATATTTATGTATATAATAAATTTATAATTGTACTTAATTACTACCACACTTTTTTAAATAATATTTTATAGTTTTACATAATTTATATTTCAAGAATTTTTTATACATATTTTTATGTTTTTATATAAATACTATCATTTTTATATTTTTATATTTATTAATTATATATATATTTTCAAACATTAATATTTTTTAAAAAAATAATTTTGATAAATATTCAAAATATAATAATAATTATATAAATATATTATTAATGACGTATCAAAATTATATTTAGACAAATAAAAAAAATAATTTATATAGTTTAAGAATATTATTATGATTTAACTACAAATTAAACTCAAAATTAATTATTCATTAAATACTCAAATATTATCTTATATTAATTCACTTTTATTTTTAAAAACGCTATACTTAGCTTCTCACTAATTATTTGGAAATAATCTTTCTTTGTCACTTTTAAATAAATAAAAACTATTCCAAACATTTGTTTTTTAAAAAATTAATATATGCATTTATCTTAATTTTATACCGCTAACTAGTATAATGCCCGTGCGATGCACGAGAATCTTACACAATTTAAATAACGTGTTTAGTGATAATATATATATGTCAATTTTTATTATTAAATGAAAAATTAAAATAAAAAATAATTTTATTTCATCATGGATTCATGTCAATATAAGATATAGTATTATTTTTTATAATATAAGATATTAATGGTGATGATAAGTTTTATAAGGGTGGTGGATGTGGATGCGATCCAAAGTTTACTTTGCTTTGATAGGGGTGTGCCAGACTTGTGCTATAGTGCAACACACAGATTATTGATGTAGTCTAACCCTGATTGTTGTTTTGGTGTTGACACCAATTTAAGTTTTGATTTAAGTCTAGTTAAACACATGGGGATTAAGTCCTAGTCACGAGCTGGGCATGAAATCCTAACTTGGAGGGTTGGGTGAAAAGTCCTAGCTTGGAGGGCTAGGTGAAAAGTCCTAACTTGGAGAGTTAGGTGAAAAGTCCCAACTTGGAGGGTTAGGTGAAAAGTCCTAGCTTGGAGGGCTAGGTGAAAAGTCCTAGCTTGGAGGGTTGGGTAAAAAGTCCTAACTTGGAGGGTTGGGTGAAAAGTCCTAGCTTGGAGAGCTAGGTGAAAAGTTCTAACTTGGAGGGTTACGTGAAAAGTCCCAACTTGGAGGGTTAGGTGAAAAATCCCAACTTGGAGGGTTAGGTGAAAAGTCCTAGCTTGGAGGGCTAGGTGAAAAGTCCTAACTTGGAGTGTTGGGTGAAAAGTCCCAACTTGGAGGGCTAGGTGATGAAATCCTGGTGAGTGAAGCCAGGTCCTAGCTTGGGAAGCTAGGTTGAAGTCCCGGTGAGTGAGACTGGGCACAGAGTCTTGGTCCTGGGGACTAAGAACGAGTCAGAGAAGGGCTGGAGGCTTGTTCTCATGACTTAGAATGGATTTGACCTTGCCTGGATCGGTCTGGTGACCGATTAGGGAAGTTGGCACGAAGTTCATGTAGGATCGATGTCGTACGCTAGAGGGGGGGTGAATAGCGTTTCGCCAAATTCTTGTTCCTACACGGTTAGTTTGCACAGTGGAAATAATAGTAAAACAATAATAAAATCACTAACCAATGCTAACACGGCGATTTTAGTTGGTATCCACACCGGTCGAGTGACTAATCCAACAATTCGTCGGTGGATCAAACCCCGGATAACCTCCGGCTAGAACTCGTCGCTCCTTGTGGGTGGAGAAACCTCGCCACAACACCAAGGACACTTCCTGAGTATACAAGACTACTAACTTGCCCTATCCAAGCAAGTTTCGTCAAGAAAAATAAGGTAGGAAACGAGCCCCTTCAAATAGGGCTCGAATCTGAAACAGCCGCTACCAGTCGACTGCCCAGATGGCAGTCGACTGGTCCCACCCAGATTTGACCGTTGTAGTACAACGTTCGAATCCAGCTGTTTCAGTCAGTGCCAGTCGACTGCCCTTGGGCCAGTCGACTGGTACACACCTAAGCCTAGGGTTTCACTCCTGAGTACAAGTCTCTCTCGCACTCAAATCCTCCCGGGTTAGCCCCTGAGTACAAGCACTCATACTCAGCCTCTCTCAACCTAGTTGACTCTTCGCCAACAGTCTTGACTGTTGCCTTTACGCCCTCTTCATCTTTGGCCCTCGTCCCTCGGATGCGCACGCAAGCCTCCAACTTGCCTCCATGCCACCCTTCACGTACGCCTTGAAGTCTGCGTCCCTCGGCTCATCCTCTCTTCTATCAATGGTCCCTCGGATGCGCACGTAAGCCTCCAGCTTACCTCCATGCCATCCTTCACTTGAAGATATCAACCAAGTCCATGCGTACCTGTACACCTGCACACTCATGTACACATGTGAGAACAACACAAATCCTAACTCAACCATATTGCCCACTCATCAAAATATCATGATCTTCCAGATCATCTCAGGGCCGATTGCCCCAACAATCTCCCCCTTTTTGATGTGTGACAATATGTTAAGTTAGGTAAACATATAGCAATAACACTAGCAAAAGCAATTGAAATTTAAGCATAGCATACAAGAGACAACCTCCCCCTTAACCTATGTTTTCTCCCAAATTTCAACCCTTATTGCTAATCCCAAGTTTAGTTTTCCCATCTTAACTCTAAAGCACAGCCAAGCCTAAGTTTAAGTTTCAACCCAAACCTAACTTAACACTCAAGTTCTCCCCCTTTGACACCATCAAAAGATTGCCCTAGGCAACCCAACCCTTGGTATCAAATGGAACTTAACCATATTTCTGAAAAATCCTTCAAAAATCACCAAAAGCCCATTCTACCCACATTACCAGTCGACTGCCCCCAGAGCAGTCGACTGATACGACAGATTTCAGAATTTCAACCGAAATTCAGAAACTAATAAAAAATTCCAGAAAATCTGGAAAAATGTGAAACTTTGCAAGCACAGTTGTTAAGGTATTCCTTACCCTAGAAAAATTTGATTCATGAAAAACACCAACCGTGCTTGACTTTTGGTACAAACTCTAAAATTCTCAAATTGTCTAAACTTTGTATCAAAGTTGACCTCTTCTCATGATATCCTATACTTGTCAATTTCTAACAACTCCATTTGGCATTCAAAATGATTCCCAAACATCCCCTTTTTCATATATAAGTGTATTTATTTTGTCAACATCTCTTCCCTATTCGCTCTTGAGTCTAAATAATGATCCCTTTTTATACACAATATATTTATGTGATTTCAAACAAACCATGTTAGATGATATAGAAAATAAAATTTTAGATCACATTATGAACACATATATACATAAAGGAGACCAAAATGTTTTAGCAATATGCTAGCACTTAAAATCCAACACATTATCAAAATAAACCATAAACTTAATAATATAGCATAAGACCAGTGCATAATACATATAGTCATAATTCAACAAATAAACATCACAATAATACCTAGGGCCAACAGGCCGGAAGTCATCCGAATCAGTACATCAGAAAATAAAACGTTTGAGAGGTATACAAAATATCAAGCCAAAACACTCTCAACACTAACACCCAGCAACTACAACATCTGATCAGAGGTACATGTGATCGTCACTATCTGGAGGAGGAGGAGCAGGAGGACCCTGATATGCTAAATCCCATCGCTGCATCATCGCGTACATGTCCTCCTGCCTGGTCATAAAGCCCTGGCAGAAGTCTGTGAGGCCCTGTACCTCCCTCTGAGTCGCCGCCTGACCTTGCTGAAGGCTCTGAATATCCCCCTGGATGGTGTGGACATCCGCACGGAGCCCATGAACATCCTCATGATACTGAGTAAACTCTGCACGGGTGACCAGCTCTGTGGGCTCCTCATCTGCACCAGCGACCTCTGGGCACTCCCTCCAAGCAAATGTCCCCTGTGTAAACTCAATCCCGGCCAAGGATAATTGGCGGGTGCCAATTTGATCATACTCCTTGGACAGGTGTTTGACCTGACCACCGGTGACACGAATGCCAAATCGTAGCTGGAAGAACTCAGTCAACATGTGACAAAAAGGCATATAAATTTTCCCATTGGCACTCTGGGAAAAATGACAAATGGAGGCAAACACATGCAATGACACATCTATGTCCAATCGTCTCTCAAGAGCATACATCATCACTAAGTGAGGCAATCTAATCCTTGCCCTCCCCTTAGTAACAATGGGTAGGATGCACTCTACCACAATCTTATACAAAACATGGCTAAATGGACGCATGAGCTTAGCATCAAAGGTACGCTCAGATTCATGCCTATGTCGTCTAAAGTAGTGTAGATGAATCTTATCAATGGTAATGTTTTCAAACTCAAGTGGCTCAATGACATTGGGAAAATAGGTGTTGACATTGTTAGATGCCCGACACTCTAAGAAACTGGCTAAACTCATGGGTGTGAAAGGAATGGTAACGCCGGCTACTCTTGATTCATAAATACTATTATCTGAATCAATACAAGTTAGATTTGCATAGAACTCCTTGCATAGATCAATGTTAATGTCATGTTGGTAATAGACTAATTGTTCTATGCCGAAGTGAGTCACTATCTCAATAATTTGTGGCGCTTTATCCTCAAAATAGGATTTGTTAAGATACCGACAAGGCAACACAATAAACTCATTTTCCTCGAATCTCTTCTTGCACTCCCGGCTCCTAAATAATGACTCCTCTGGAGCGTGGGGACCTGGTCGGGATGAGCCCTCACCCCTAGACCTCTTAGACACAACCCTAATATCCCAAACACATACATGCACACCAAGAAACCCCCCCCCCCAAAAGAGAAAATAACAAAGGAAACATACACAAAACATCATATTAGCATCAATGCAAAGCCTAAATGGAGAAATGAACCTTAAACATCATACCTCTTTGCCCTTTGCATTGTGAGATTTGGAAATCGCGTAGGTTGACTTGAAGAGGGGTTTTCTACTAACCCTAGAGGTAGATCAGAGTTAGAGGAGGCCTTAGGGAAGAAGTTTAGGGCTTAGGAGGAGCTTAGGATGCAGGAGGAGTTGAAAGGAGGAGAAAATCGCCGAGAATAAGCAGCCAAACCCTAGGTTTGGCTTTCTCGGCGCACCCTTCCCTTTTATAAAACCCGCGAACCAATCGACTGCCCCTGGGCCAGTCGACTGGTCCACACTGTAATTATATTCTGTGGCCTTTGCCAGTCGACTGGTCCCCTGCTAGTTGACTGGTGTCTGATGTTCTGAATTTCAGTTTTTCAGTCCAAATTTCAGAAATGGCTAACTAATTCCACAAATTCCCAAAAATTCTGAAATCTTGTGGGGATATTTGTGGATCCTATATTTACTTGAGAAAAATATAATTTTAGTCAACATCATCCCAAATCCCAAGTTTGGTACAAACCCCGAGTTTCTCTAAAAAGTATCATAAAACTCTTCCCAAAAGTTCTAGTTTGGACCTCAACTTGATGTTACTTCCCATAATCATCCATAGTCCATTCATAGCATCAAGTTATATGGTATTTAGGCATTAAAATCGATTTGTCTCAATTAAAATCCTAATTTCACCTTTTTCTTTATAATCCTCCCTTAAGTGTGCTCTTCTAGGATTAAGACTACCCTTAGCCTTTTAAACCTCTTGGCACACCCTATAGTCCTTTTCAATCCCCTAGAAGGAAACCACCTGAGATCCATTGACCATGGATCCCACTTTGACTTTCAGATCTCTCCCTTGAGCTCCTACCCCTAATTACCTCCCTTGGTAACTTTTCTACAAAGGCAAGACCACACCAGTGCTTCTCCGGTGCTTCTTGACTTTCCACCATTACTCTCTTAATTCGATAGACCTTTTCTTTAGCCAATTTCTTTTCTTTCCCTTTAAATGGCTTTTCCTTGCCATTTTTGACTTTTTCTCTACCATAGTTATAGGGCATCCTTGAATACGATACTTTATCAACATTGGCCCTCCTGGAATGGTATCCTAAACCCGACCTATCATTCTTATACTTTTGGTCCTTTGAGATCATGTTCACATCCTTGGCCCCTTGAATTACTCTACCAAGTTTTCTTTCCAACTCATCAAGTTTTGCTCTTAAAACTTGGTTTTCCTTTTCTAACTTCCTAACGTTAGGATCACTAGGCCTAATTTGATCATTTCTAGGTCTACCTATTTTGCTAAGCATATTTCTCCCTTTCTTAAGGTTTATGTCTTGGTCCTTATTCCTAGAGTTCCTTGATTTAGCATGAACCATAGAATTCTTGGTGTTTTGGCATACAAAATTGTTTCTATCATGATATTTAAAACCAAAAACACGCATAGGTAAGCAAGTGTTATCAATTCTATCATTCATACATACATTTCGAGTATTCATGAAAGATCTTGAAGCATGAGTGGAGTTAGAGGGTACCTTCCTTACCCTTGGTGCTCCCCCTTGATGAGTCTCCTCTTTCTTTCTTCTTTTTCCCATTTCCTAAGATGCTCCATCTTCTTGAGCTCTTTACTTCTTGGACATTCTGTGTGATAATGCCCAAGCTCCCCGCATGTGAAGCACCGAATATTCTTTCTTTTGTTTTGAACATCCTCATTCCTACAACCCATATTAGATTTAAATTGAACAGATTTGGGCTTAAGAATTACCTCCTTTTTACCTTGTGGACACTTATCCTTGTAGTGCCCCTTCTTATTGCAACCAAAGTGTTGGGATCGGGTGCATGTTGACATGGATGCGGGTTCGTAATTTTAAAATTTATTACGTGCAGCGGAAGATTTAGCATAAATAATTTCCCAAATTATTTAACCACACATCTAAGCATGCAACCTTATATTGTGTATACATGATCATATATATTAAAATTTTGCAGAAAGTAAACTAATTTACTTAATACCTCGCGTAACTCGAAGGAAGGGACGAGATCCAACCGTAAGCGTCCCTTGGAAGCTCCGCCTCTATTCGCGTCCACGCCGAGTTTTCTTCGGGATGACTTCGCAAAGCCACGAGTTTCGTGCCGACAAGAACTACTAGATTCTCCAAAGGCACGACAAGAATACCAAGAGAGAGATGGGAAGACTAACCACCAAACGAAGAACGGAATCAAGATTCCGGGAGGAAGGAAGAAGTTGCGCCCGCTTCTTCTTCTTCTTCGGCAGCTGTTTGGTGGATGAAGCTCACGGCAACAAAGGGGTCCTCCTTTTTAGGGCCGGCGGCACTAGAGGAGGGAGAGGGAGAGAAGGAGAGAGAGAGAGGGCTTATTTCTAGATCTCTTAGATTCATCTCCAAGCCTTGCCTTGGTTCCTTTATGTAGTAGCCTCTCAATCGCCAAGTCTCCTTTTTATGGAATAAATTTTCATAAGAAATTTATCATATAAATTTTTCTATGAATTATTCCATCATGCCAAGTTTTTATCATAATTTAATTTATGATAAAAACAACCATGTCTCCCTTTTCTTATGGAAAGAAATTTCTTTATATAAATTTCGTTATATAAATTTCTTTATCATAGTAAATCAATCTATTATTGATTTTATAAAATAAAATAAATCAATCCATGGTTCATTTTAATTTCCATGAAAAATAAATCTCTTTATATAAATTTCTTTATTTATAATTTTATAAAACAAACCACGCTCGGTTTATTTTATAATTTGAACCAAAAATTCGGTTTTCCCCTTTTGTTGTGGCCGGCCAAACAAAGAGGGTGGGGACCCTCTTTGGCCGGCCAAATCCAAGCTAAAACTATACGAATTAAACTCATTTAATTCGTCCAATAAGTCTTCAAAAGACTTAGCCATTTTATGCTTCCGATGCGTCTCTGAAAAATTCAGATTCGACTTATTTCTCTTGATCGGAAAATCTAATTTTTAACTCGTTTTAAATCCCTCGGATTACTCGTAGTGCGTGTGACTAAATAGGCTTTCGATTTATGTTGGCCGTCTATAATTAACCAATTATAGAACGATCATGAGTGGCACCTAGTAGTACATCATGATCTCCAATTAATCGAAAGATCAACGGTTGACCTCAGAAATTATTCTGAAACCCTTCAGCAGCTCTAATGAATCGTGCCACATTCCCTTCACCATCTTATACCCACTTGGTTCAGGACATGGTCTATGTGTGTCAGTCCCCACTAGGCTGACTGTCACACCTAGCCCAAGCATTGTCTTTCTCATCCTACGAATTCTAATTACTCTCATGTATCTGAGATATTCATACTCTGATCATGTGATGCTCTGGCCAGAGGCTTCGAGTAATAATCCGACGATAGGCCTTGGGTATACATCTCTTCGCAAGGAGTGGTGAATCCTTTGTAGGCTCTTCAAACATCTTCGGGCACTTCGGCTTATACCCAATCATCCTGGGTCCACACCTCCTTGGAGATGCTTGCTTAAGATGTCAAAGTATAAGTCTTCATGACCAAGATGACTTGAACACCGCAAGTCAAAGGAACATCGCACTTAAGCTGTAGTAAGAACTTCATTGACATATTTATATGTAGATTACCATATGAAGTTTTACAGCCAGTCACTCCAATGAACTAGTTCCCTTAACTAGCATTCATGTTTATCTCCGGACATCCCAATGTCACCGGCCAGTGAGAATCAGCTGATTAGAGAATAACCCATGCTAGTCTCAACAGAATTGATAGTGTCCGTATTTATCAATTCATCGACTAGGGACAATTTCAATACTTCACAATTGCACATGTAGAGATAATCACTAGTTGTGAATTCATCATAAATTCTCTCATGCTGTAAATTGTATTGCAGACATTCAATGAATGAGTTTAAGATCTCAATCAAATACACAAATATGTACACTCAAATAGTGAATATTCATTTATTAAAGTAAATGATTACAATCATAAGGCGATTGCCTTAGGACACTTCTCTCATATTACTAACAAACTCCCACTTGGCCTAATGCCAATCGCTACGGTATCCAATACCACAGGCTCTAACATGACCCTCAAACTTACTTTGAGGCAAGGCCTTAGTTAAAGGATTCGCTAAATTCCTTTTAGTGGGAATTTTCTCAATTTGTATATCATTCCTACTTATAATCTCTCTGATCAGATGATAGCGGCGAAGCACATGTTTGGATCGTTGAAGAGACCTTGGTTCCTTTGCTTGTGCAATAACTCCATTGTTGTCGCAGTAAACCGGCAATGCTTCATCAATGGTTGGAACCACACCAAGTTCTGAGACAAACTTCTTGATCCAGACTGCTTCCTTTGCTGCTTCCGAAGCTGCAATATATTCCGCTTCCGTGGTAGAATCCTCTACGGTGTCTTGTTTGGAACTCTTCCAACTTATTGCGCCTCCATTCAAAGTAAATACGTATCCGGACTGAGATTTGGAACCATCCTTATTTGTCTGGAAACTGGCATCTGTATACCCACGTATTATCATATCTCCTTCTCCATATATTAGGAACACATCCTTAGTTCTTCTTAAGGACTTAAGGATTGCCTTGACAGCCGCCCAATGATCCATTCCTGGATCAGACTGGTATCTGCTTGTGACGCTCAGAGCATACGATACATCTGGCCTAGTACATAACATAGCATACATGATGTTGGTGCAGAATGCACCCAAGTCAAACCTGTGTTTTGATAATGGCAACATAGGTCAAAAGTTAAGTCTTACTTGTGTTCTAACAAGTTAACCGAGTGTGCAGTGAAAGTCCTAGCAAAGGACAGCTAGGCAATGGCGAAGGAATGCCAGAGTTAAAAGCCCTAGCGAAGGACTGCTAGGCACCAGGCGAAGGACAGTCTGGGACAGAAGACCTAGCGAAGGACTGCTAGGCACCGGGCGAAGGGTAGCTCGGCATCCAAGCCCTGACAAAGGACCGTCAGGCAAAAGTCCAACCAAAGGAGCGGTTGGCAACAGGTAATTTCTCCCGAGAGGAGTAGGTGAGGACGCGTTCCCCGTCGAGGGAACAGTAGGCGTCGGTTCGACCTAGGACTCCATTTTGGAGACCAAAGTCAGAACCAAGACAGCTAAGGCTGTATAAAATAAATAATTAATTATGTTATTGTGTTTTGGACTAACCCTGGATGCAGGACCAAAGGAACGTGTGTTTGCAACTCAGAGAGCCTCAAAGGAGTGAGGCAGTAGCTGAGCAGGGCGCCCTGAGTGTCCAGGGCGCCCTCAAGGTGAACCAAAACCAGGCGAAGCAAAAAGGGCTTACACTGCTTACTGGGCGAGGCGCCCTCAGCAGGGAAGGCACCCTCATGCGCGAAGGCACCCTCAGCAGCCAGGGCGCCTCCAGCCCAAGCCTGCGAAGCTCCAACCTATCCAGCCGAGAAGACCGGGTCAACCAGGGCGCCCTCAGCGACCAGGGCGCCCCAGAGGTCAAACCTCATCCCTATTCAGGTGGGATAAAGCTTGACCGAGAGAAGGGTGGATCCGTTGACACGTGGCAGGGCGCCCCCGACGTCCAGGGCGCCCTAGGGGCTATAAATAGCACCCCTCGACCCCAAGCTTAATACTCAAGTTCGTTCCAAAGCTTCTACGCTCTTCTACGCTCGTGCTCTGCTCCAGAAACGCCTCACCTCGTGTAACGCCCCAAAATTTCCATTTTTAGTTCTTAAAGTCCTTAGAATTATTTAGAAATGGTTTAGAAAGGTTCTAGATATTTTTAGGAATTTTTAGAGTATTTTTATGGAATTTTCCGAGTCCGTTTGGTATTTTTGGAAAAAGAAAAAGAAAAAAAAGGAAAAATGGAAAAAAACCAAAAACCACTTAAGGGCAGCCGGTGGTTCGAACCCGCGACCAGCGCAAGACAAGGCAAGCACGCAAACCAGCTGGGCTAGGGTATCAAGCACAACAAGGGATGGAGAGAAGGATATTTAAGGGGTAGTTAGGTCGATCCGCCCCATAGGTATAAATAGGTTATTAAAGAGAGAAGTTTTATTTTCTCTCAAACCCTCTCCCTCTCCCAAGGTTGCGCCGACCCCTCTCCCTCTCCTCTCTTGGGCGACGCCGACCAGCATCAAGGCCAAGAGGGCCGGCCAAGACTCTTCTCCAAGAGATAATTCTATATTCGGGATCCCCGCGGCAAGAGGAACGCGTAGGCGTGAAGAATTCTCCGAGATCTCAAGTTTCTCTCGAACCTCCGACTCCGTTCTTGGTTGTTAGTCCAAGATATCAATGTAAGTACTGCTCACCTGCAGTAAGAGGCGGTTTTTCCGCGAGAATTTCCTTTAAAAGTTTTTAGAAGAGATATTTCCTTTTTGTTTAAGTTTTTGCATGTGATCTTAGTTCATTATATGCTTATATATTTTATTGAGTGCCCTATATGAGATTAGGGACCAAGAAAAGCTATGAGAAAAGAAAAGAGAAGATAAAGATAAGAAAAGAAAAGGCCAAGGCCTTAAGAAATCCCCAAAAGTCAAGACTTAGGGATTTTAGCACGCAAGGTGCTCCAGAAAATGCCAAGGCATTTACAGATAAGAAAGAAAAGAAAGAAAAGCTATTTTATTTTATAAGGCCAGTACCCGGCGTCCAAGGGCGTCGTTAAAGAAATCCAGGTGTCCAATTCCAAGGTCTTGGCCCTGGTAGACCAAGGTCTGCTCTATTAGGATTGGTGGCTCGCTACCCCAACCTTTTAGGGAACGCGCATATGAGATGGTACTTACGTCTTCAGTGGATCCAAGTGATTATTATTTTCAAGTATATGCTTTAGCAAAGTTTCGAAAATTTAAAGAGTTTTCAAAAAGTTAAAGAATAACTAAAGTTTCCAAGTTGAGCCAAGAAAAGTAAAATGAGATTTATTATTGCTTGAGTATGCATGTTTTGAGTTATACATGTTCTTAGTTTTCTTTCAAGCATATTAGTATCTCATATGATTTTCAGTTTGATCTAGAAGCATGTTTGCACATTTCGAGATTTTGTGAGCTAGATAGTACTTACTAAGCTTTTTGCTTACTAGTTGCATTTCCTCTTATTGCAGATAAAGGTAAAGGCAAGCAATTCTGAAGGAAGGCGACGAGGCGGTGCTGAGAAAAGTGTGTGTAGTGGCTGATTATGGAGAGATCTTTGGCACAAGACAATTTAGTTATTTAATTCACAATGTTATAGTTCATTTGAATTTCAAGTTTTTGTTTTATGGAGTTTAGCGAACATTTAAGTTTTGGATAGTTTTACATACTCAATTTCTTAGAGTAAAGATTCCATGTCGTTTCTTTTAGCCTATATATTCTTATGATTGCACTGGATGAGTAGAATTGTGAGCAGTTAGAGATATTGATACTTAGTTAGAGAAATAGATGCATGTGCCAAGATAGTATCAATTTCTTCTTTGAATTAAGTTTCATTGCTTATAGATGTTTAGAAAAGTTGCATTCACATTTCATAATGCTTTAGCAAAGTCATAGAACATGTATTTGGTGTTATGAATGTATAGAAGTCAAGATTGGTACAAACTTTAGTGTTAAAGTTCATATATCTTGAATAGTTTATTTTCTTCCGCAAAAGTCCAAATTTCAAGTTTATGGATTCGTTTTGATTGGCTAAACTCATTAGAAAACTGTCATAGAGTGTAGAAATGGTGTCATGATTCCATATGGCTCGAAATTATAGGTTTGGAGGAGCTGTGAAGTAACTGGCCGAAACCTGAGTTTCGAATTACAGGCCTATCAGTCGACTGATACAGTATCAGTCGACTGATACCTGCAGTTTGAGTTGGGCGAGGCAAGCTTCAAGTGTACCAATTGCGAGCTTTCGAGATAGTAAGTGTGATATGTTAATATGTATGATTGCTCAAGTTAGAATATGATTGTTAGTTGAATTTAAAAGTTTAAAAAAAAAAAGATTTCCGCATTTTTAGTCATGTATCAAAAGTAGAGAAGTAGAGAGAAGTAACGATCCGTCTGAAGGTAGAGAAGGCGGGTCGCTACGCCTCGAGCCGACGACGTCCCGCTGCCCCGAAAAGAACCGATACACTCCGGACGTCGGTAACGAATATTTTATTATTATTTAATTGCACTCCCCTTGTAATTGAAATCATTGTAATCTTTTGCGCGTATATAGAATTGCCCAAAGTAAACGGTCAACGACCGTGGGCCTTGGAGTAGGAGTCGACTCAGGCTCCGAACCAAGTAAAAATAATTGTGTCCTTGTGCTTTGTCTCGTATTTTTATTTCCGCTACGCACTTACTCTCCGTTCTCCGAAAAAGAAGCGATTTCTGATATTCACCCCCCCTCTATCGGGCGTCTCGATCCAACAAGTGGTATCAGAGCGGAGAATTCAAACTTGGTGCAACCACCAGTTTGAAATATTTTTTCAGATTTTTTTTATTTTATTTTATTTTAATCAATTTTTTTCTCTATCCTGCACTGCTAATCCAAGACAAAGTCTTGGGACACTTTTTTGTAAAATTCCCTTTTCTAGAGCAAATGTCTATGCAAGAGGGATACAGCACCGCTAGACCTCCACTCTTCAGTGGAGAAGATTTTTCCTACTGGAAAAGTCGCATGGAGGTCCACCTGAAAACTCAGGTGGACATGTGGATCATTATCCAGTCCGGTCTGGAAATCCCACGAAATGCAGAAGGACTTCTACAAAGCTACTGGGAGTGGGACAACACTCTAAAACGCAAGATAGAAGCCGACGCAAAAGCAACGCAAACCCTACAATGCGGGCTGACTAAGAAAGAACTGAACCGCGTAGGCCCCTTCAATAGTGCAAAAGAGCTATGGACAAAGCTGATCGAGCTGCACGAAGGGACTTCGGACACGAGGATCAGCAAAAGGGATCTGCTACTCAATAAACTCTACACTATTAAGATGGCCGACAATGAAACAGCAGCCCAGCTCCACGCAAGAATTCAAGAGGTAATGAACGGTCTTCATACAATAGGTCACAAGGTTGAAAACCGTGACCTGATAAGGTACGCTCTAAATGCCTTCCCCAGAAACACCTTGTGGGCATCTATGGTAGATGCATACAAGGTCTCTAAGGATCTTTCTAAAATCAAATTAGACGAACTATTTTCTAAACTAGAACTGCACGAACAGACTAACACCAATTCGGTTGAGAAAGGTATTGCTTTTCTTGCAGGCAAGACTGGAAGAACATCGAAGAAGAAGCCTGAACCTGAAACCGAATCTAACTCGGACTCAGATTCAGAAGAAGAAGATAAAGATCAAACTAAGCTGGTCCGGCTCGCTCGAAGCTACTACAAGGAGCTAAAGAACCGAACCAACAAACGAAGAACCGACCGAAGAAAGGACGAACCAACTGAACAAGCAAACAAGCCAAATGTGACTTGCTACGAGTGCAAGAAAAAGGGCCACTATAAGTCAGAATGCCCTAACCTAAAGGAGATCAAAAAGACGAGAAGAAAGAAGGCACTGCAAGCAACCTGGGACGAGTCTTCCTCAGAAGAAGAAGAAGAGGCACCCCAGTCCAACCTCCTAGCTCTGACCGCCTCAGATAAAATTGAGACAGAATCAGAATCAGAACCAGAAGACGGCGAGCTGACCTTCACCGAAGACGGAGAAATTAAGGTAACAGGTTTTAATAGACTACAATTAACTGAATTAATTTCCTTTCTTTCTCGAGATTTGGCAAAAGCCAAACTCCGGGTTGAATCCCTCCGACAGGAAGTAAAACTCCTGAAAGAGGGAGTTGACTCTAAAACCTTAACCGGGATGGTTCAGGAAGGAATTTCTACTCAAGTTGAAGAACTTGAAAAGGAGAACTCCTCCCTGAAAACTCAGGTTAAGGATTTTAAAACAGCTTTAGAATGGTTTACATCTGGTTCCAAGGGTCTTGACATGATCCTTGGAAAACAGAAATCAGTTCTAAATAAATCCGGACTTGGCTACCGAACCAAATCCCGACAAAGATCATATTTGTCTGTACTGAATCAGTCCAGAGGCAAAATTCAGGCATGGGTACCTAAACTATGCCTGAACAAACCAACTGGAACAAATCAGTATTGGATCCCCAAGGACAAGATTCACATCTTGCCTAACCATCACCGTGGCTTTAGTCCAGGGGGAGCCAAACTGAAAACCATCTTTATTATTAGATAAACTTATCATTATTAATTTAAATTGGTTGTTTGATTGTTTATTTAACTTCTGCAATATACCATGCTTAGACTTAGGTTAGTTAAGGACTGAACCAACTTAGTCAAAATTTGACAACATAGTATTGGGTAGAGGTGAGATGATAGTACGTTGGGGAAACCAATTCTAATAAGATCAAGTCTACTTGGTCTCTTTAGACTGGTGAAACCAGCCGAAGCTACCGATCCAAAGCCCAAACTAGTTAGACCAGAAATTTCTCAAAAATAATTTTGAAAATGAAATTTCATTAAACGGCTTTGTCAAGGAAAGGGTGGATGATCCCATAAGGCTTTGGCCAAAGAAGGCCTAGTGCCTCGCATGCAAGTAACCAACATAGTATTGGCCGAAGAATACTCTCACATGCAAGTAACCAACAAGCATTATGATGAATTCACGGAGTTCAGACAAGGAGAACTATCCGTGGATGAAGCAGTGAAGATGTTTAAGCGGTTAGCTCATCTGTGCCCAGAGCTAGTTAGCACAGAAAAAGAGATAGTTAGGCTAATGCTCAAGATGTTAAGGCCTGAGATAGCGTTGAAGGGGGGCTAGCGGTGTTAAGAGGCTGCAAACCTCCGAGGAACTAATAAGTAGTGCTTTGATCACTGAGCACTACTTAAACAGTATAAAGGCCACCAGAAAGGTTGAACAATGAAGTTCTTAACAACCTTACCGTCAGGGGAAGTAATGACTTCTACTGAGAGGCTAAGGGCAGTATCAATCTAGATTTCTAACCGAGAGCTCTACAGTGACTTGTTAGTCCTTGAGATGAATGATTACGATGTCATTTTAGGAATGGACTTCTTGAGCAAGTATAATGCTTCTATAGACTGCCGCAAGAAAAAGTCAAGTTCACACCAGAAGCAGAACCTTCGGTTGAGTTTATTGGAGACCCAAGGAGAAAGATAGATAGGTTCCTACCTACCTTACAAGCTCAGAGAATGTCAGAGAAGGGGTGCTCTGGTTTCTAGCTCATATAGTGGATGCGAGTCAAGGACAAGGATTGAAGAGAGAAGAAGTGAGGGTAGTCTGTGACTATCCTGAGGTGTTTCCTGAAGAGTTACCAGGACTCCCTCCCAATCGGGAAATTGAGTTTGAAATTGAGTTGGCCCCAGGAACCAACCCAATTTCGAAGGCACCTCATCGTATGTCTCCAGCAGAGTTGAAGGAATTATAAGAGCAACTCCAGGAGCTACTAGACAAGGGCTTCATTCGCCCGAGTCATTCACCCTGGGGAGCTCCTGTACTTTTCGTAAAGAAGAAGGATGGGTCTATGCGTCTGTGCATAGACTACAGAGCTCTGAATAAGGTGACCATCAAGAACAAGTACCCCCTTCCTAGAATAGATGATTTATTTGATCAACTCAAAGGGGCTACAGTGTTCTCGAATATAGATCTGCGTTCTGGGTATCATCAGCTAAAGGTTAAAGAAAGTGACATCCCCAGGACGGCCTTCAGGACAAGATACGGCCACTACGAATTTGTAGTGATGCCTTTTGGAGTAACCAATGCTCCAGCAGTCTTCATGGAGCTGATGAACCACATCTTTAGGGAGTATCTCGATAAATTCGTCATTGTGTTTATTGATGATATTCTCATATACTCACAGACTCCAGAGCACCATGCTACACACTTGAGGATAGTGCTGCAGATCCTTCAGCAGGAGAAGCTCTATGCAAAATTCTCAAAGTGTGAGTTTTGGCTAAATCAGGTGACCTTTCTAGGTCACATTGTATCCAAAGAAGGCATTCAAGTTGATCCAGCCAAGATAGAAGCAGTCAGCAACTGGTGTAGACCCAAGAATGCCAGTGAGATCAGAAGCTTCTTAGGCCTGGCAGGATATTACAGAAAATTTGTGGAGGACTTTTCCAGGATAGCCTCTCCACTCACAGCCTTGACCAGAAAGAACAAGAAGTTTGAATGGTCAGATAAATGTGAGCACAGTTTTCTAGAGCTGAAGAAGAGACTGACCAGTGCTCCCATCCTGACTGTTCCAGAGAGTGACAAGGCCTTCGACATCTACAGTGATGCATCCAAGATGGGCCTTGGAGCTGTCCTCATGCAAGACGGTAAAGTAATAGCATATGCCTCCAGACAGCTCAAGGACTATGAGAAGAATTACCCTACCCACGACCTTGAGCTAGCAGCTGTGGTCTTTGCACTGAAGCTCTGGAGACACTACCTGTATGGAGTGCAGTGCAGAATCTTCACAGACCATCAGAGTTTGAAGTACTTCTTCACTCAGAAGGACCTGAATATGAGGCAGCGCAGGTGGCTAGAGTTGGTCAAAGATTATGACTGTGAAATCCTCTACCACCCAGGTAAAGCTAATAAAGTGGCAGATGCACTGAGCAGAAAATCCTGTGCGGCACTGATGTCCTTATCATCACTGTCTCTACCACTTCAGAAAGAAGTAAAGAATTTTGGAGTCGAGGTAATAATTGGGCAACTTTCTGCATTGACTCTAGAGTCAACCCTGCTTGTGGAGATACAAAGAAAGCAAAGTCAAGACCCAGAGATCCAGAAGATCAAGCAGGGGATCCAAGAGGTAGAAAATTCAGAGTTTCGAGTATCAGATAGTGGCATACTCTATCTTGGAGACCGCCTTTGCGTCCCCAATGATGAGGAACTAAGGAAGAATATTCTAGAAGAGGCCCATAGTACCCCATACTCTATGCATCCTGGTTCTACCAAGATGTATCAAGATTTAAGGAAAAGATTCTGGTGGTCTGGACTCAAGCGAGATGTGGCCAGATATATCAGTACCTGCTTGACCTGCCAGAGGGTCAAAGCAGAACACCAGAGACCAGGAGGAGTTCTACAGCCACTTCCCATTCCAGAGTGGAAGTGGGAAGAAATATCCATGGACTTTATCACAGGTCTTCCAAGAACCACCCATGGACACGATGCAATTTGGGTGATAGTGGACAGATTGACCAAGTCTGTCCACTTCCTAGCCATCAAGTTATCGCATTCGGTAGAGCAATTAGCACAGCTGTACGTGAAAGAAGTAATCAGGCTTCACGGAGTCCCGAAGTCGATCGTTTCTGACAGAGATGGGCGGTTCATCTTCCATTTTTGGAGGTGTGTTCAGGACGCCCTAGGCACCAAACTTCAGTTCAGCACAGCCTTCCATCCCCAGACAGATGGACAAACAGAGAGAGTAAATCAGATTTTAGAAGACATGCTCAGGGCTTGTGCGTTGGACTTTAAGGGTAGTTGGTGCAAATTTCTGTGCTTAGCTGAGTTTGCCTACAACAATAGCTATCAGGCCACCATCAGGATGGCGCCTTATGAGGCATTGTATGGCAGAAATGTAGATCACCCATATGTTGGCAAGAAGCTGGTGAGAAGAAAGAGATGGAGTCAGGACTAGACAGCCAGACTGAGCTTATAGATGAGACCACTCAGGCTATCCAGACGATCCGCCAGAGGATTGAGACTGCCCAGAGTCGACAGAAAAGTTATGCTGACACACGCCGTAGACCACTTGAATTCGAAGTTGGAGATTCAGTATTTCTCAAAGTCGCTCCTATGAAGGGAGTGTGAGATTTGGTAAAAGGGTAAGCTAAGTCCTCGCTACATAGGACCCTATGAGATTATAAAGAGGGTTGGAAGGTAGCCTATGAGCTGGACTTACCAGAGGATATGTCAGCTATCCACAGTACCTTTCATGTCTCTATGCTAAAGAAGTGTATTCACGACCCTAGCCAAGTGATTCAGCCTCAGTCAGTACAGATTCAAGAAGATCTTAGCTATGAGAGCAGACCGACACAAATAGTGGACAAAGCAGTTAAAAGATTAAGAAACAAAGAAGTGCCACTAGTGAAGGTCATCTGGCAGAATCAAAAGCATGAAGAGGCTACTTGGGAACGTGAGGACAGCATGAGAGAGAGATATCCAGAATTATTCTAAGTTTGAGGACGAACTTTTCATAAGGTATGGGGGATTGTAACGCCCCAAACTTCTCATTTTTAGTTCTTAAAGTCCTTAGAATTATTTAAAAATGGTTTAGAAATATTCTAGATATTTTTAGGGATTTTTAGAATATTTTTATGGAATTTTCCGAGTCCGTTTAGTATTTTAAAAAGGAAGAAAAAAAAAAGAAAGGGAGAAAAAATCGTTAAGGGCAGCAGGGGGTTCGAACCCGCGACCACCGCGAGACCACACAAGCGCGCAACCGGCTGGGCTAGGGGTATCAAGCACAGTAAAGGGTGGAGAGACTTATATTTAAGGTGTAGTTAGGTCGATCCGCCCCATAAGTATAAATAGATTAGTTAAGAGAGGAATTAGATTTTTGGTTTTCCTCTTCCTCACCCTAGCCGCGCGACATCCTTCCCTCTCACGCACGCACGCCAACACCAAGCCCTTTCTCTCTCTTCCAAGGGGCGCCGGCCAAGGAGGATCAAGGAAAGCGAGCTTGCGTTCGTCTCGACGAGGAGAACGCGTAGCGCGAAGAATTCTCCGAGATCTTAAGTTTCTCCCGAGCTCTAGACCTTCTTGGTTGTAAGTCCAAGATATCAAGGTAAGTACTGCTCACCTGCAGTAAGAGGCGGTTTTTCCGCGAGAATTTCCTTTAAAAGTTTTTAAAAGAGAATTTTTCCTTTTGTTTAGTTTTTGCATGTGATCTTAGTTTTATATGTTTGTATATGTTGATTAAGCACCCTATATGAGATTAGGGCCAAGAAAAGCTATGAGAAAAGAAAAGAAGATAAAGATAAGAAAAGAAAAGGCCAAGGCCTTAAGAAATCCCCAAAAGTCAAGACTTAGGGATTTTTAGCACGCAAGGTGCTCCAGAAAATGCCAAGGCATTTACAGATAAGAAAGAAAAGAAAGAAAAGCTATTTTATTTTATAAGGCCAGTACCCGGCGTCCAAGGGCGTCGTTAAAGAAATCCAGGTGTCCAATTCCAAGGTCTTGGCCCTGGTAACCAAGGTCTGCTCTATTAGGATTGGTGGCTCGCTACCCCAACCTTTTAGGGAACGCGCATTCAGATGGTACTTACGTCTTCAGTGGATCCAAGTGATTAGTATTTTCAAGTATATGCTTTAGCAAAGTTTCTAAAATTTAAAGAGTTTTCAAAAGTTAAAGAATAGCTAAAGTTTCAAGTTGAGCCAAGAAAAGTAAATTGAGATTATTTATTGCTTGAGTATGCATGTTTTGAGTTATACATGTCCTTAGTTTTCTTTCAAGCATATTAGTATCTCATATGATTTTCAGTTTGATCTAGAAGCATGTTTTGCATATTTCGAGATTTTGTGAGCTAGATAGTACTTACTAAGCTTTTTGCTTATAGATGCATTTTCCTCTTATTGCAGATAAAGGTAAAGGCAAGCAATTCTGAAGGAAGACGACGAGGCGGAGCTGAGTAGAGTGTGTGTGGTGGCTGATTATGGAGAGATCTTAAGCACAGACAATTTAGCTATTTGAATGGAAATGTTTAAGTTTATTCAAATTTCAAGTTCTTGCTTATGGAGATTATGGAGTATTTGAGTTTTGGATAGTTTTACATGCTCAATTTCTTAGAGTAAAGATTCCATGTCATTTTATTTAGCTTATATATTTTATGATTGCATTGGATAAGTAGGAAGTGAGTAGTTAAAGATATTGATACTTTGTTAGAGAAAAAGGTGTTTGTGCCAAGATAGTATCAATTTCCTTTTGAATCAAGTTTTATTGCTTAAGTATGTTTAGAAAAGTTGTAATCACATTTCATAATGCATTGGCAAGGTTGTAGAACTTATATTTGATGTCATGGATGCATAGGAGTCAAGATTGGTACAAACTCCATTGTTAAAGTTTAAACAAATTGTTTAGTTTATTTTCCTTCATAAAAGTCCTAAATTAAGTTTATGGATTCGTTTGATTGGTTAAATTGTTTGGGAAGTTGACATAGAGTATAGAAATGGTGTCGTAGTTCGATATGGCTCGAAATTGGATGAGTGGTGGACTTAAGAAGTCAGAGCCGAAACCTGTAAAAACTGCCTACACCCGTATCAGTCGACTGCCACGTCACCAGTCGACTGGTACGGGCTGTTTAGGTTGAGTAAGGCTGTTTTCGAAAGAATCAATTATGAGATTTGAGAAGGAAGTATGACATGCTATTATACATGATGATTTATGTTAGAATATAATTGTTAGAAGAGTTTAAAAGTTTTCTTAGAGATTTTCCGCATTTCTTTAGTCATGTATAAAAGTTGAGAAGTAGAGAAAAGTAACGATCCGTCTGAAGGTAGAGAGAAGTCGGGTCGCTACAATTCCAAGATGAGATGTTAAGTCGCTCAACTGCCAAGTCCGAGTTGGGAAGTAGTGCTGAGTCTGCCTACTGTCTAGTTCGTGTGGGTCACCACTATTAAGCGCTGAGTTGGAAGAGAAATATTGAGGCTTCAGTTAATATAATTTTCCTAAAACAGGTTCATCACTTTCGCCTGTGCTTTAAGGTCACAATAGATGTTTGTTTCCTATTGTATAATGAGAAGACAACAGAATCAAACACTCATCGTTCGTGGCGAACTAAGCAGGTACACTATCATAGATAAATTTGTCAAGCGGAGCGCATAATAGAATAAAAGAACTAAGGTGGAAGGATTTCTACGATTCTATTTGTACCATTCAACTTAGGGTCGTGATTGAGCGTTGAATTTGCACCATCCGTAGGTCGACATAAGAGAGCCTCTCCCCATATATTATTCACAATTTCAAAAGTTATATTCAATATAAATCAATCATAAACTATAAAACTCCCAATGTAAAACTAAATTTTCATTTACCTCCTCTTTTTAATTCATATTTTTCCAATAAAAAATCACAATATGAAACTAATTTTCATTAATTTTTTAACTCAAACTTCCAATGTAAAACTAAATTCTCATGGTGAAGTCTCGTTCATTTTCATTTTTTTCATTTATATTTTTTTAAACAACTATATATTTCAATCTAAAATTTAGTATAAAATGATCATATTATAATTTTGAATTACATATTTTGTATATTCACATTTAAAAGTTGATCACATAATGGTTTTAATTAAAATTATTATTTTTTGCTCGTTTTTAAAAACATAAGTGCATTCTTAATGTCTCTTGGAGTCTATCTATATTCAGATTCAAAATTTTAATAAAATATATCTGCAAAATAATTTTAAAATAAAGGTAATTATTTAGTCATATTGTAAATACACTGTAATAGAAAAAAAAATGATTAATGATATTTTTTTTAATATCGGGCGATTGATTCGATCCAATAGAAATTTTTCATCGGCCGCCAAAGTAAATCGGGAATGACTCCCGGTGGACAGTCTAGAAGTCCAGCATTTCAGGTTCGCGCCCTATTCGAAAGAAAATTTTTTATAAATATGACATAGTTAGGGATCAAACTATAAATATTTAAATATTAATTAGTCATCCTACTACTACATCATAGTCCTAAAACTTTTTTTTAAATTTATTTATTATTAAAAGACTCGAACTAAGTAAATAAATTGTAATAGTCTCCTACATTAGATTTATTTACTTTAATTTAATCTCCTCTTTGATTATTAATGAATTACGTCGGCTTTTATAAGTGGCACAATGCGGTATGTTAGTTGCTCGGGTGTCATTCGATCGGATTCGGATGGATGACAATTTTTTTTATAAAATTCTCAATCCGAATGACACAGAATTCAAATTCAATCGCAAACTTTTAAATTTAAATTTAAACCCGATCAATCCAAACTTATCTGAATAATCTAAAAAACAATTCAAAATGATTTTTTCAATAATCCTTGACTTTTCTCATAATACTCTATCATTATTATATTAACAATAATATTAATATACATAAAACATCTTACCTTTTAAAATAAAATTTAATTTAACCCTAAAAATTTACTAAATCCTAAATTCGGATCAATCCAAACCTGAACCCGAATTCGATTTAAAAAAATTTTATCCGAAACTTTCCAATTTGAGTTTGACCCCAAAAATTTTCAATTCGAACCTGATTTTTTTTTTCAAATTGACTTGGATAAGATTGTGTTTGACATTCCTAGTAATTTTTGAATCAGAACTCCAAAATATCAAGCTCATATAGGATGGTAATTTTCCCATGAATTCGGAGCCTCGTCGAAAAAACATGAAATGGGATGGATTCAAGGGATGCTGTCGAGTATGGATTTGGATTCGAGGATTTGAAAAAATTCCCGCAATAGATATGTAACAGATATAGAGATGTTATCTCTATCCCGAGCCCGTCCTGATTATAATAATAATAATAATAATAATATATTCTATATAATTTTTTTATAATATTAGTTATTAAATTTTATATTTTACCGAAAGTCATATTTGAGAATTCATATTTATCAAAAAAAAAAATCTATGGTTTGTTCTTTACCAAAGAACGTATATAAAATCAACTCATTCCTCTTGTACCTCTCCCGCCAATAATTCCTTTTTTAATTCACTTTTTGAGACTTCCAAACCACTTTTTCATAATTTAATTTTAAAATAATAAATTATAGTTCAGATGCAAATATTTTAAGTTAGGTGAGAGAAACTTAAAAGATTATCCTATAAATAAATAATAAATGATGATTATATATTTTTAAAGTATATTTTTAAAATGAAATCAATATCAGGCCACGTTGGGCCTCAAATTCGAGAATATCAAACCCTCTGATATTTAAAGTCAAAATTATTTTTATCAAAATATTTATAAATAATTAAAATAAGGATATAATAGAAAATATAAAATATCGAAAAATATAAATTAAATAAAATATGGAAAGATATATAAAATAAAAAAAGAAATAGAATTAGTAAAAAGATATATAAAATATAAAAAAGAAATAGAGTTCGTAGAATTGTATATATATTAGAAATATATAAAATAGAAATTAAAATAAAATTTATACGTGTAAATTAAGATAGAATAGATATCATAGAAAAAAAATATTAAAAATCGATTAAATTTCATTTTAGGACCAAAGAGAATCTGAAATAAATTCATTTCAGGCCCTTTTTGGTCCTAAAATATTTCATTTGCATGCCCTCTTGGGTGTGAAAATATAAAATATGGAGAGAAAAATAAAGGAAATATAAAAGAGGCAAAAGATAAAGATATAAATATACAAAGAGAGAGAGATAAAACTAATATAAAGAAATCTATATATCTATCTATTAATATCTATAAAAGACAGTTTTGCATAGACGTGAAGCTTAGGATTCCCGCCTAAACTGAATATAAATTTTCTAAATAAAAAATTTATAATTAAAAATACAAATTCAAAAAAATTATAATTACAAATCCTAAAAAGAAAATTTTAGAACTTAATCCAAAATTAAATTTTTAAAAAATAATTTATCAAATTCAAAAAAGATAATTTCAAATTTTAATCTGAAATTGTATTTTAAAATTTCCAAAATCTATCTATCTATCTATCTATCTATTAATCTATTAATATATATAATTATAAATCCTAAAAAAATTAGATCTTAATCCAAAATTAAAATTTTAAAAAATATCAAATTAAAAAAAGATATATTTTAAAATTTCCAAAATTAAAATTTTAAATAAGTTATAATGATTACAGTAAACTACATAAAAAAATAAATTTAATTTAATTTTAATAAAATATAGGTCTTTAGTTTCTCTTGAGTTGATGTAAGAAAAATGATAGTCACACATCTGAAGTTACCAAGGTGAATTACACACAGAGCAATTATAAAAATGGATAAAGAATAGTAAAACTACTCATACCTTTCTCGGCCTTTTGGCTAAGATCAAGTGTAGTATCTGTTCTTATCAGTTTAATATCTAATATGTGGGTCATTGGTCAAATTTAATATTAAATTAATTTTTATATGGGGGATGACCTATCACAGTAGCTTGCTACTAGGGTTTTCATGTGTTATGTTGCACTATAGCACAGGCTTGGCATACCCCTATCAAAGCAAAGTAAACTTTAGATCGCATCCATATTCACCACCCTTATAAAACTTATCATCACCATTAATATCTTGTATTATAAAAAATAATAATATATCTTATATTGACATGAATCCATGATGAAATAAAATTACTTTTCATTTAATAATAAAAATTGACATATATATATATATATATATATATATATATATATATATATATATATATATATATTATTACTAAACATGTTATTTGAATTATGTAAGATTCCCGTGCATCGTGCATCGCACGGGTATTATACTAGTAAAAATATAAAATATAGAAATGCGTACAAATAAAAAATAAAGAAAGTATAAAATATAAATAAAAAAATTGAGTTTATATATTAAAAATATAAAAAATAAATATAATAAAAATTAAAATAAAATATAAATGTGAAAAAATTTAAGATAGATAATAAGATATAAGTTTAAAAAATAAAGATATAAAGATGAGAGATAAACAAGGATAGTTTAAATATGGTATAACTGTTATATGATGTATTGTTCCGTGTCAAGTAGCACAACACGAGAAGATCATTGTTAGTAGTTAGGAATAGGTTTTGACACCATAATTATCTTCTCATTGCTCCACCCTACCTAGTGATATATATTAAGTATTGAGAAATCTAAATATCCTAGGTTCATCAGTGGGTTTTGATAAAAACTCACTTATGGTCATAAAAAAGTCCAATTGCAACAATTTCAAATATTATGAGTTTATGGTATTGCAAAGACTCGAATTGTGTTATCGAATGTATATTTAGGGGCTTTCCAAAAGTTCTTCAATAGTAAAATACGTTTAAGATTGAAAAAAATATATATTTCCAGATGTTCTTCGGTAGTTATAATGTATTTTATATTTTTTTAAAAAAATCATATATAATATAATTCATTTATAATATATTTATTTATATTTTTATCTTCTATATTCTTTATATATTTCATATATCTTTTGTCTATATCTTATATATCAAAGCAAAAATAGAGTTCGTAGAAAGATATATAAAATATATATATATAAAAGAGTTCGTAGAATTATATATATTAGCAATATATAATGTTGGATCGATAGAGTCGATAGAGGGGGGTGAATATCGACAAAACTTTTCGAATTTATGGAGAGAGCAATTTGCACAGCGGAAAGAAAATAAGACACGCGAACACAGTATTTTTTACTTGGTTCGGAGCCTAGGTCGACTCCTACTCCAAGGCCCACGATCGTTGATCGTTTACTTTGGGCAATTCTATATGAACGCAAAATCAGTTTACAGAAAGAGATTTACAAGTATTGCACTATAAACTTTTAATAAAAAAAATTCTTCTGTTATCGACGTCCGATTGTAGGTAGACTTTCCAGAGCAGCAGGACGTCGTCGCTCGAGTTGGGTAGTTTCTGGAACAAGGCGTGAGCACAGAAGAGCGTGGAAGCTTTGGAACGAAGTTGATACTGAAGGCTTGGGCGTTGGGTGCTATTTATAGCACCCAGGGGCACCCTGGACGTCGGGGGCGCCCTGCCACGTGTCAAGTGATCTGCAGATCGCTCGGTCAACTTCTATCCCGCTCGAACAGGGATTACGTTTGACCATGGAGGCGCCTTGGTCGTAGAGGGCGCCTTGGCTGACTTCTTCCGCGCTGAAATCTCGGCTGTGGATAAAGCTTGAGCTTCGCAGAGTTGGGCTGGAGGCGCCTTGGCTGCTGAGGGCGCCTTCGCTGACGAGGGCGCCTTCGCTGCTGAGGGCGCCTTGCTCAGTAAGCAGCTGAAGCCCTTTTTGCTTTGCTTGGTTCTGGTTCACCTTGAGGGCGCCCTGGACACTCAGGGTGCCTTACTCAGCTGCTGCCTCACTCCTTTGAGGCTCTCTGAGTTGCAGACACACGTTCCTTCGGTCCTGCATTCAGGGTTAGTCCAAAACACAATAAAACAATTAATTATTATTTTATACAGCCTTAGCTGTCTTGGTTCTGACTTTGGTCTCCCCAAATGGAGTCCTAGGTCGAACCGACGCCTACTGTTCCCTCGACGGGGAACGCGTCCTCACCTACTCCTCTCGGGAGAAATTACCTGATGCCAACCGTTCCTTTGGTTGGACTTTTGCCTGACGATCCTTTGTCAGGTCTTGGATGCCGAGCTGCCCTTCGCTCGGTGCCTAGCATTCCTTCGCTAGGTCTTCAGTCCCAAACTGTCCTTCGCCTGGCGCCTAGCAGTCCTTCGCTAGGGCTTTTAACTCTGGCATTCCTTCGCCAGTGCCTAGCGGTCCTTTGCTAGGGCTTTCACTGCACACTAGATTAACTTGTTAGAAAACAAGAAAGACTTAACTTTTGACCTATGTTGCCATTATCAAAACACAAGTTTGACTTAGGTGCATTCTGCACCAACAATCTCCCCCTTTTTGATTTATAGCAACCCTAGTTCAAAAAGTTAAGTTTAAACAAGACATGAAAAAGTTTTAACTTTTGTTCCCTCCCCCTGGAAGGAATCTCCCTCTAGATTTTTCAAAAATTCGTGGGGTTTTAAAAACTTTTACTTGTACTTTGAAAACTTAAGTTTTAGGCACTTAGTGTTGGTGCAGAATGCACCCAAGTCAAACCTGTGTTTTGATAATGGCAACATAAGTCAAAAGTTAAGTCTTACTTGTGTTCTAACAAGTTAACCGAGTGTACAGTGAAAGTCCTAGCAAAGGACAGCTAGGCAATGGCGAAGGAATGCCAGAGTTAAAAGCCCTAGCGAAGGATTGCTAGGCACCAGGCGAAGGACAGTCTGGGACAGAAGACCTAGCGAAGGAATGCTAGGCACCGAGCGAAGGGCAGCTCGGCATCCAAGACCTGACAAAGGATCGTCAGGCAAAAGTCCAACCAAAGGAACGGTTGGCATCAGGTAATTTCTCCCGAGAGGAGTAGGTGAGGACGCGTTCCCCGTCGAGGGAACAGTAGGCGTCGGTTCGACCTAGGACTCCATTTGGGGAGACCAAAGTCAGAACCAAGACAGCTAAGGCTGTATAAAATAATAATTAATTGTTTTATTGTGTTTTGGACTAACCCTGAATGCAGGACCGAAGGAACGTGTGTCTGCAACTCAGAGAGCCTCAAAGGAGTGAGGCAGCAGCTGAGCAGGGCGCCCTGAGTGTCCAGGGCGCCCTCAAGGTGAACCAAACCAGGCGAAGCAAAAAGGGCTTACACTGCTTACTGGGCGAGGTGCCCTCAGCAGGGAAGGCGCCCTCGTGCGCGAAGGCGCCCTCAGCAGCCAGGGCGCCTCCAGCCCAAGCCTGCGAAGCTCCAACCTATCCAGCCGAGAAAACCTGGTCAACCAGGGCGCCCTCAGCGACCAGGGCGCCCCAGAGGTCAAACCTCATCCCTATTCAGGTGGGATAAAGCTTGACCGAGAGAAGGGTGGATCCGTTGACACGTGGCAGGGCGCCCCCGACGTCCAGGGCGCCCTATGGGCTATAAATAGCACCCCTCGACCCCAAGCTTCATACTCAAGTTCGTTCCAAAGCTTCTACGCTCTTCTACGCTCGTGCTCTGCTCCAGAAACGCCTCACCTCGAGCCGACGACGTCCCGCTGCCCCGAAAAGAACCGATACACTCCGGACGTCGGTAACGAATATTTTATTATTATTTAATTGCACTCCCCTTGTAATTGAAATCATTGTAATCTTTTGCGCGAATATAGAATTGCCCAAAGTAAACGGTCAACGACCGTGGGCCTTGGAGTAGGAGTCGACTCAGGCTCCGAACCAAGTAAAAATAATTGTGTCCTTGTGCTTTGTCTCATATTTTTATTTCCGCTACGCACTTACTCTCCGTTCTCCGAAAAAGAAGCGATTTCGGATATTCACCCCCCCCCCCCTCTATCGGGCGTCTCGATCCAACAAGTGGTATCAGAGCGGGGAATTCAAACTTGGTGCAACCACCAGTTTGAAATATTTTTTCGGATTTATTTTATTTTATTTTATTTTAATTAATTTTTTCTTTATCCTGCACTGCTAATCCAAGACAAAGTCTTGGGACACTTTTTTGTAAAATTTCCTTTTCTAGAGCAAATGTCTATGCAAGAGGGATACAGCACCGCTAGACCTCCACTCTTCAGTGGAGAAGATTTTTCCTACTGGAAAAGTCGCATGGAGGTCCACCTGAAAACTCTGGTGGACATGTGGATCATTATCCAGTCCGGTCTGGAAATCCCACGAAATGCAGAAGGACTTCTACAAAGCTACTGGGAGTGGGACAACACTCTAAAACGCAAGATAGAAGCCGACGCAAAAGCAACGCAAACCCTACAATGCGGGCTGACTAATGAAGAACTGAACCGCGTAGGCCACTTCAATAGTGCAAAAGAGCTATGGACAAAGCTGATCGAGCTGCACGAAGGGACTTCGGACACGAGGATCAGCAAAAGGGATCTGCTACTCAATAAACTCTACACTATTAAGATGGCCGACAATGAAACAGCAGCCCAGCTCCACGGAAGAATTCAAGAGGTAATGAACGGTCTTCATACAATAGGTCACAAGGTTGAAAACCGTGACCTGATAAGGTACGCTCTAAATGCCTTCCCCAGAAACACATTGTGGGCATCTATGGTAGATGCATACAAGGTCTCTAGGGATCTTTCTAAAATCAAATTAGACGAACTATTTTCTGAACTAGAACTGCACGAACAGACTAACACCAATTCGGTTGAGAAAGGTATTGCTTTTCTTGCAGGCAAGACTGGAAGAACATCGAAGAAGAAACCTGAACCTGAAACCGAATCTAACTCGGACTCAGATTCAGAAGAAGAAGATAAAGATCAAACTAAGCTGGTCCGGCTCGCTCGAAGCTACTACAAGGAGCTAAAGAACCGAACCAACAAACGAAGAACCGGCCGAAGAAAGGACGAACCAACTGAACAAGCAAACAAGCCAAATGTGACTTGCTACGAGTGCAAGAAAAAGGGCCACTACAAGTCAGAATGCCCTAACCTAAAGGAGATCAAAAAGACGAGAAGAAAGAAGGCACTGCAAGCAACCTGGGACGAGTCTTCCTCAGAAGAAGAAGAAGAGGCACCCCAGTCCAACCTCCTAGCTCTGACTGCCTCAGATAAAATTGAGACAGAATCAGAATCAGAACCAGAAGACGGCGAGCTGACCTTCACCGAAGATGGAGAAATTAAGGTAACAGGTTTTAATAGACTACAATTAACTGAATTAATTTCCTTTCTTTCTCGAGATTTGGCAAAAGCCAAACTCCGGGTTGAATCCCTCCGACAGGAAGTAAAACTCCTGAAAGAGGGAGCTGACTCTAAAACCTTAACCGAGATGGTTCAGGGAGGAATTTCTACTCAAGTTGAAGAACTTGAAAAGGAGAACTCCTCCCTGAAAACTCAGGTTAAGGATTTTAGAACAGCTTTAGAACGGTTTACATCTAGTTCCAAGGGTCCTTGACATGAATCCTTGGAAAACAGAAATCAGTTCTAAATAAATCCGGACTTGGCTAACCGAACCAAATCCCGACAAAGATCATATTTGTCTGTACTGAATCAGTCCAGAGGCAAAATTCAGGCATGGTACCTAAACTATGCCTGAAACAAACCAACTGGAACAAATC